>DWFO01004647.1:0-11181 GCA_018246595.1 Mimoniades nurscia nurscia
CTTTCTGATTCTTGCATGATTATCAGCATTTCTTTCTGATTCTTGCATGATTATCAGCATTTCTTTCTGATTCTTGCATGATTATCAGCATTTCTTTCTGATTCTTGCCAGTTATTACGTTGTCACGTTTTAAAAAGCTAAATAGACGTAGATCTTTGCACGAGAGATAATCAATTCTATGCCTTAGAAATAAAGTACAAAATATTATTTAACAATGGATGAATATGTTTGGGGCCCGCATGGACAAATTAACCTTAGGTGACCTACTCCTTTGCGAGCGCAAATATAATTATGTACATCTACTAATAAAATTCCGTCCGTCTGTTACAATTTCACTGAGAAACCACTGAACCGATTTTGATGAAATTGTAGGGCTTCGGATAAAAATCGGCGAATGGACATGCGCAGAAGCAAAAAAAATATGTTAATACTTTTCAATATAGCGTACTGTTTTCGCTAACGAACTTTTCAGAGCCAGTTAATGCGTTCATTATAAATAAAAAATGTTAGAAATCATCAAAGCTATTTGTAAGAGATATTAATTTATAGAAAAAACTTCAATCACAAAAAATGACTAATTTTATCTGTCTAAGCAATGAGTGGGTAAGGGCTACTTAGCTGTGGAAATATAAAAAAAAAATATTTCTATTGTTATTCATATTCACTTATTAGATTAACACCACTCTAAACAAAGCCTGTATACGGTGGTTAACGTTGAATTACTCACGCGTACCGCTGTAATAACAGCGCTTAGAGTTAGATAAATTAATTATGAGGAGCGGTTTCGAAGCAATTTCGGTTTAATTGCTCGTCTGTAATTGTTTATTGTTGGATATGAGGCCGTCTGCTATCGGCCTGTCTATCTGCTCAGTCTTCAAAGAGACAACGAACATAACTAGTTATGTCTTCTGACGGAGCAGCTGTCTTCATTTTTATTACTTTTGTTGTTACAGTGTCACCTAAGTCTCGTTTAAGGTGGACTGAGAACAACTACGAATAGTGCGAAACTTAATCCTACTGCAATATCGTTATTTTTACAGGCCTCACGTGCTTCTAACATTGCTTTATAATGATATAAATATCAGAAGAAGAGATTTGATATAAAATTTTAGAATAGTAGTAGAAAAGATTTAATATAAAAATTTATTTTGCTTATTGACAATGAAAAAACTGCTGTAGAATAAATACGTCTATGTTTGAAATATCATTGAAAGTCGCATTTCGTATTTTAGTTCAATTAGATATATGACTTCCTCGTTGATCGTATTGGTTGCAAGCGTGACTGCGGATTGGGTCCTGGGTTCAAATCATGGTCCGGAATATAATTTTTAACATACGTCATATTTACGAAGTACCTACTAATGATATTTTCTATATCGACATCAATAAACGCAGTAATTAGCTTATAATACTATTCATCAAAGTATTGTCACAAATGTAAGTCTATTTAAATGAATAACGAACAGTCACTTGCAAGTAATAACAATTTGACGCTCATAAAATCCTTCAAGCATTCTTACGGCGCAGTCTGTTTCTTGTTTTAGTGCCTTGATCTGTAGTACTTGCGAGTGGCAAATTAAGTTTTCGCAGTCGTTCAAAGTTGTTACAGACTGCTTCGTTAATCGACGCTTCAGATTTTCTTGTGTTCTCGTGAATTGATATACATTTAGGACAGTTTGAATAATTACGCCTGGTATTCTTCAACATTCGAAGAAATGTAGATTCGGGTACGAAGGAATAATGTAAAGATTCGATACATTTTAAATAGATTCATAATGTCATGTTAAAATGGAACGTGGTTGATATGCCTTCCATCTGTCTTGGCTAAAGTCAATCAATCATTTTGGAGGCGAAAGAAGAAATTTCTTTTCTTTTAAAATAAAATATTAACGAACTTTAGTGAGTTGCATATGTTATATTTATTACTATAAAATGTTACGTTTAAAATGATTTTTGTAACAGTTTAAATGTGAAACAGACTCGCGAAATAGGTACGAGTACATAGTCTAACGTATTCGTTAGAGTAGAGAGAGAATAAAGTTTTCCTCAAGAAAACCTTGTTAGGTTTTCTTAAGGAAAACTTTTATAACCGCGATTAATCGAAGTTATAACTTAAGTTTTATTTCACTACTGATTATGATATCTTTAAGCTATATGAACTATCCCCGGGCTGGGTAAAGTATAACGGGTTTTTTTAATTCGCAATTTTTTATAAAATATGTTCATACGTAATATTTTCAAATCAACAATTTTTATCCACTGAGAGTCTACGCGTCTCTTTCAATCTGAAATTAATTTTTCGCCTAATATTCGAGCTTCAGTGTAACCAGGTCATTAATTTTGAAGGTTTAATATTTAAGGTTTTAATTTTCTTCCATAAGATAAAATTAGGTTGCCTTAATTTTGTTCTATAAGATAAAATTAGGCGAAAATATAACAATGTAGGTATATACCTATGTATGTATGTACAAGCAGTTATTAGTGGTGTGAAATATAGTCTCTCACTCCTAGAGCACGGGTTCAAGTCTTGATATGCACCTCTTTACAAGAATGTGCGTTTTAAAAAATAGCACTTGTCATAACGGCGAAGGAAAACATAATGAGGACACCTGGCTACCACACAGTTAACTAACAAAATTTTGGTGTCTAAGCTGTGTGAAGTCTGCCTACCCACAGTTGTCTAGCGTAATAAGGCTATGGCCTTGATCCTTGTCGTTCTGGGAGGACATCCGTGTTCCAACAGTGGAAGAAACCTAGAACAAATAAAACGAGTCAAAAATGAGGATGTAGGTAGATGTTTGTAACTCTCATTGCAATATTGAAACAATGTTCATTCATCGTTTCCTTAGTGGTTACCGCACCCCAAGGAAATGTACGTTCAAAGCGAACTGAAATCAAATACTTAATGTGTTGTTAATTCGAATACTTCCGCTGCGAACTTTCAGGGACCTTCTCGTGTTTCTAACGGGAATTTGTGTACGCTCCTTTCAAACAAAAACAGTACCGCTGGCATTGTTCCAGTGGAGAACCCTTCACTTGTAAATCAAAGGGATGAACTGGACGCACATTTCAACTCAATCTTGAAGGACTGCAAAGTGTTGTGGCAGCTTATATAAAGGATTGTAAAGGAACTTAAAGAGTAGAGAAATAAACGAAGCACAGATTAATGTTTAATATCATTAAATTCGCTTCAAAATAATAAACGGTACTGTAATTCCGAATAGTTTTACTATAGACTAGATACCTACCAACCTATTCATAGACTTTGGTGTATTTTTTTTTGTGCATGTCTGTTAGCACTTTTCAGGAAGGCAAGGGGAAAATAAATCCTAGCACAGAGACTTTCAAATATCATTATTGTCCTTTTTAATTATGGAATCAATATCTATAAATAAAAAAAATGTTTAGATTTGTGCCCGGCATACCGCATTAGACTCGCCACCTATTCCATGATGGGAAGTATAGTGTAACTGGTGAATAGAATCGTGCGAGTCTATTACGGTTCTCTACCTATCTCTTCGGGGAAACACAGGCGAGATGTTATGTTATTTTGTGTTATCAATATGTAATCCAGCAGTTTTAGTAAGTAGCGGGCCCATACTACCCGCGCGTCCCATTTAAAGAGAGTTACGACTTTAAGAGGTTACTCATCAGAATTCGCTAATGTGTTTTCCTTTCCATTCCGTTAATGCTAAAGGTTACGTGGGAATGCAATTTACACAAAATTTTATGGTTTGTTTGCGAATTTGTTTTTAATTTCGCCGCCGTATATTTGTTATGTGTTTGACACTTTTAATACGTTTCTTTTTGTTTAACTTTTTATTACTAAATAATTGTTTGTTGTTGGCCTGACTTAGAAGCATAATTATGTATAATGTCTTTCGCAAACAGTTACATTGCATCTTTGTGAAGTTTCATACGAGTACTAGTCTATAAAACGCTTATTGTTAATTAATGTTACATTGCAAGTCTATCCTGGTTCTCAAAGTTTTCTAGCGGGGCCACCGCAGACACTGAACGGCGTTTTTAAAATACGAACATTTCTATTTTGGATATATTCCACAATATGTGAAATACAAAGTTTATAATTAGTGCTTTACAGAGTCCTCGACGCGTATGTATTACATAGACAAGTTTCGTGATTTATAACATCCTACAGAAACTCATAAGTTTCATAATACTCTATCTCCTAAAGTACATATTATCCCCGCAGTATGTCACACTAAGCGTCGGCCGCAGATATTTCTTTGATATTTTCCGGGTCCAGTTCTTATGTGATGTTCAAGAGTAACAATCCACAGCGCAATCGTCCATCTTTTTGTAACTATAGAAATAACTTATTTATCTTATCGCGAGTAAGCCAGGCTGTAGTTTCCTTTGGTATCTTATTTTAGGCATTTATGATTTAAAGACTAGCTGTTCATTTTTATAAGAAAAAAGGACTGTTCCATAAATCTATAACATTCACATTCTTACTTATTGTTACTAAAGCAAATCTGTTTATTCTTGTTATGTGTTTAAGGTTCAATTTCCAACCCGATTTGCTTGAAGTTTATCGTTGCTTTGTCAGACTCATGAACATACAATATATGTATGTATTAATATGTGGGTTCACGTATTAATAAAATATTCTTTGAAAGCTGGTTAAAGGAATTGGCGGGCGTCAAGGGAGGCCTATGTCCTATGGCTGTGGACTACAATAGGCTGATGGTGATGATGATGAAAGGAATTGTCCTAGAAATATGTATGAAATTATAAAACTATTTTCTATAACTAAAAAATTATTGTCTACTTTTTCAAAATGAATTGCCTAAGTTGCGCGATCAAGTTCCTAAGTGGTAGTTACTCAACTAACGCTATCAATTTTTCAAGAATCTGTTTTCCGAAAATCGTTTTTTCAACTTACATCTCGTGCAAAGGGCCCATAATAGTCATGTATATATGTACATATGTATATACAAGCTGTGCTCTGCAATCCCAGGCCTTTGTCCAACAGTGGATTTAAGCACGCTCATTGTGATAACATATATATTATTACACTAAAGTAGACGCATAAATAACAGTTTCGCTAAGTTTGTTAATTCAACAATTCAATTCTTAGTTGGACAAAACTGCATAAATATATATACATAAATAGTATAGTTAAGTGTGGAAGTTAAACTTTGATTATGTACACATATACTGAAGTTAGTCCGCGTGGATGCAGTGTATTCATCAACTTGCCAGCTCGTGTATCTGGGAACATACGACTAACTATTTAACTGAATGAATGAATGATACGAACTAGATGAATGATACTATCTCTGACACTATTTTAGTCAGATAGAGTAACAATGCTATGCTATTCTACATATTTTATTTTCAGTTTTAACAATTTGAAATTTTATGAAGGTTATGTATACTACATACTACTGCCAGAGGAGAGGTCTTGGGTTAAAACCCCGGGTCGGCCACTATGGGATTTTTCTAACTTAAATATCCAGTATTAACTTGGACTGTGGATATGTGCCCAGTGTATGGCAATAGACTCACCATATGATGGCGCTTAAGAGTAACTGGTAAAGCTTGCGATTGTACTGCACTCCTCTGCCTACCTCTTCGGGGATTAGAGGCGTGGTATTTGCCATCTTGTTAGGTAGACAGTACGGATTTCCACTTGCTATGGACTTGGCATACTTCGTTCGCCTCCCCAACATTTATTAAAGTCCTCATACATGCTACAGCCAGAACATTTGAAAATTTGTATAATAATATGCTATAAAAATCTATTTTAATAGCTAGAAGCTTGTATTCTTTAGTGCACCATTAAAATGAGTGAATATCAAGGATACACCTCAAATAAATGTAGGTACTCGTATGTGCTAATTTCATTTAAAACGTAATGTTTCATTTTAATTACAAAATAGATAAAAAAAATCTTTCTTTTTTTATTCGTATCTGTTTATTTCCTTTAGAAACTGAAGTTTTCAGTTTCCTCATTCCATTTTACGACTCACTACTGATTTCAGTTTTCAAGGTTCTTTTTTAATCCCAAGAGGAGTATTTCACTTTCTTTCAATACACTTCAAACCCAGTTTTTACTTAAAAATCCAGACTAAATTTCTTTCGGTGGTGTTTTACGTAAAGATTGGCAGGTTAATTTATCTTGACCAAATATAAATGAAATGAAGCGCATGTTCCTGGAAGTGTGTGCAAAGTACTATAGTATCACATAGTTATTTAATTATAATCATTATGAGCTGGTGTAGTTTTTTATATGTATTGTCTTGAAGAGTACACTTTGGGTAGGTGGGTCGTATAAAAATAAGTAGCCTAAAAACTTAATATCACGCCTGTTGTTCTCGCAGAGATAGGCAGAGGAATGTAGCGCAGTCCCACGTTTCACCAGTTAGCTTGTCAGGCATTCAGTCGAAACAGATCTAATATCATATGCATAAATGTGTATCTGTTGACACAGAATATAAATATTGTGGTTAAAGTCTTCATAGTAAAGGGCCTAAATATATAGCTCTAGTCAGAGTTAAAATTTATGGCAAATTATGCAGATTCAACCATATTAGCAGTTTTTAATCGCGAACGTTTTGTCGTTTGTTGGAAGATAGGCGTCCTCTTAAAATGGGAGGATTAAGGCCATAGTCTGCCACGCTGGCCAAGTGCGGGTTGACAGACTTCACAGGCCTTAGAGAACAATTTTTTGTTGAGAACTCTAATGTGTGCAGGTTTCCTCACGATGTTGTCCTTCACGGTTTTAACAAGTGATATTTAAACTTCAAATGCACATTTTTTAAGAGGTGCCCGCTAGGATTTGGACCCGGGCTCCCGGAAGGAAATGTTGAATTACAAACCACTAGGCTATCACTTTATTGCAATTACATTAGCAGTAGCGCCTGCAAACATTGCAGTTTTCATAATGTCATTCATAATTGCAGTTCCTGTCAACGGCCGTTTCAACGAATAAGCAATGAGAGTAAATAATAATTTCTTCAAATCATTACCGGAGCCTTATGTCATACGGCTACTTAAGAAAGGAGGTAACAGGAGTAGGTACTCTTTTGTAATTTGCAGTGCGTAGATATTTCCTCCAAAGGTGGGAGCACTGAGTGGTAAACATCAGGTAACTTTCCAACTTGTTCACTAAGTTATGTTTTACATTGTTCAGAATTGCTTGCGCAATTCTAACTACAAGTTTAATTAAAGTTCCAAGGTCCGCTATTGGTCTGTTCAGTTTAAATTTGGATTTGAACTAGACAATCTAATTTGCCTCTAAACAATGTATCTAACTTTGGATTAGGTAGCTCCCACTTTGGGTACAGTTCGGACGTAGAATGACGCGCGCTCGACCGACCTAAAGTTATTGCTTATTTCACACTTTACCCAAAATGTTCCTAATTCAACTTCGTTTGCCTGAGCACTTGAACTGAGTACATTTACTATGTTATATGGCAGCGTGAAGTCGTGCGCTATTGTTATGCTAATACCTACCTGTGGCAGGAACATTTTACAATAAAACGCTATCAGATTTCTAGTAATTCAACGATAAGTAGTTCTTTACTCGTCGGTTCATAGTATTGACCTTCTCTAAAACTATTTAAATCTGTCAACTAGTACTTGCGCAGCATGGAAAACCGTGTCCAATCGTGGAATGATGAAACGGATGATAACGATGGTGATGATGACGATCGTGATGATGACAATGATGATGATGGTAATGATGATCTGCACGATTCAATGTATTGAACATTAAACAGTTCTGTATAATTCAATGCATCTAACAGTATACAGTTCTGTATGATTCAATGCATTGAATAGTATATAGTTCTGTATGATTCAGTGTATTGAACAGTATACAATTCTGTATGATTCAATGCATTGAACAGTATACAGTTCTATATGATTCAGTGTATTGAACAGTATACAATTCTGTATGATTCAATGCATTGAACAGTATACAGTATACAGTTCTGTATGATTCAGTGTATTGAACAGTATACAATTCTGTATGATTCAATGCATTGAACAGTATACAGTTCTGTATGATTTAATGCATTGAACAGTATACAGTATACAGTTCTGTATGATTCAGTGTATTGAACAGTATACAGTTCTGTATGATTCAGTGCAGTGTTGTAGAGTTTTCGGTCGGCACTGAGGACATATATACATACATACGTCATGCACCTATCAGCTTTTAAAACTCCAATATCTGACATAGTCGTCCAAAGGTCTACGGCTCCCGACAGATTGTAAACTTTTGAATAGCGAACACTTCATATAATATTAAATACAAACACAAAGACCTAAGATAGATGTATAATTTAGGTGTGAGGTGGAAGCATAGACTCCGTCTCTCCGCAAATCAAACCGGCAAAGTGTCTATGGTACAACAAGGGTAGTATGCAATTCAATCTAACCGCGTTTTCACTACGTAGTTTAATTCGGTAGCTTCGAAGCCCAATCTAGTTATCTGGGCACGATACCACATGTGAGTGAAACATCTTTCGTAATTAATGCAAACACCTACATAGATAACTTATTTTTAAACACGTGCTCATATTGACTACATCGGTATTAAACTTTGGCTTAGGAATTTTAAAACACAATACTAAAGAGCAATTTTATTATTGGACGACGTATAGAAAAATATTAAAAACTTAAAAATGTTGAATTAGAATCCCATTAAATGGATTGCGATGTAAGTATTGTCGGATTAAATTTTAATTATAAAAACAATAAAGAACATTAAAATGTAATATGTGTATTGATCCTTAGTAAGTGTTGTGCCAAGCGGACGCGCTAATACATTTATTCGAGTACTTTCTACTGCATAATAATTCTTACCGAACTGGTAAGGTTCGATTGGAACGCATTATAAAGACGAGCGAAATTAAGTCTCCGTGAATATACACAATTTTTGCAGAAATTTACAGTATTTTTAGGTGAATTTTAATACAATTTCGGAAACAAACATGAGCCAACTTTTATATTCAAGAGATATTGTTGATATTCGCATATTTCGGTAGGTAAAGATATAAATGATAATATTTTGATGAAATTTTCACGATAGCTAGTGTTTATTCTAGCATTCTGACATTGGTTTCAGTTTCAGGCAATTTTCAAGCAGATCTGGATGTTTAATCAAAATGTGACGAATTTAATTTAGCTATTTGTATTGACTGCAGTGCGACACTCATTTTATTGCTCACCTAGAATTTTAACCGTTATACAAGTTATTTTTTTTTACTTATTTTTGAAATCGCCTCATGCAATCGGAATATGATTCTTATTTAAGTTTGATATCAAATATAATATACTTATTACCTAATATCATGAAATATTTAAAAACTACATAATAAAGCATAAAATACACATAATTAAGCAAACTTTACGTACAAATTTTACAAACATTATTAAGCAAACTTTACGTAGCGGTAGAAAATGTGCAGCTAAGATGCTTCGAACTGTAATTTATTTATTATTTTCCTTGTTCAGGATCACCAACGGTAACCGAAAACATATTTTTACTTCATAACATTTGAATTACTTTAAGTGCCTTCTCTAAAATGGAATTTATTATATTATTATGTACATATTATGTGTATATATTATATATACATATTTACATAGTAACGTTGACAATTTCTTACAAGAGTTCCATGTACACCACTATATCGTAACGGAGTTCAACGCGATCAGGTTTAAAATATATACCGAGCGCCATACAGTTGTGTGCAATTGAAATTAAACCGGCTTAGCAGTGGACGATCTAATTCCCAAACTTCACAGCGGGATGAATTTGTTGTCGGGCAGCGTTTGTTTTGGAAGCCAAGTGTACATGTTTACATGTAAACACCAATGTTATCTCACTTCAGATAAATTACCCTCATTGGTAGATGCACAGTTCTGAAGAACATTCTAATTTCCGATGATGTTGTTAATGCGGTGATATTGACTGTCTGACTTTGACTGCCTTATTGGTCGTGCTGGTTGTAAGTGCGACTGCCGAACGGGAGGTCCTGGGTTCGATTCCCGGGTTGGGCACTACTAAATTTTCTAATTTAGATCTGGCAATATGCTCACCACCTGCTTCATAGTGGGACGTAAAAAAGTAACTGGTGAATCATGGGAGTGTTCTACATTCCTCTGCCTACCTCTTCGGGGATTACAGGATCATGTTACTTTTTTTAATCTATATTAATATGTTACGTTAACGCCCTGGGTTCGATTTTCTTTTGGACAAATATCACATCACCGCGGTACGAGGAATCTTATTGTATAACTAAATGTAAAAGGTCATATGTTATTGTTTAGTTTAACAGGAACAAAAGTAATATTTAATCATTAATTAATTTCAGTTTACTACAAACTTACTTATTCCTAATATACACTAAAGCCTTTAATCGGGCAAACACTATATAACTTTACAGCTAACTCGCTTTTTTTAACTGCACAGTATATTTGGTCTACTTCCGATCATGTGATTTAGTTAAGTAACCATATCCGTCATCCGTTGCTAAAGGAATTATGAAGATATATAGTTTTAAATTGAACTAAAAAGCCTTTAGCTTTTAATGGTTCAATCTATCACAAGTGTAACATTGTCGGAGGGTAAGAGGAGAGGATAAAGTGAAAAGCTGTGATTTATTATCCGTTGCACAAAGAGATAAGGGCGACCACACTCGCCACTGTAACCGCCCCGGCAATTAAGATGTCCGTCGAGATCTTCGCGACTTTAAACTGAAGAAAACACATGTAGGGTCGCTTTTATGTGTGCGAATAACGTGTGGAATTGATAAAGTTTTCGCTGTGATGGTGTGTTGTAGATTCACCAGTCGAAGTATTTATTTAAGCTAATATAAATTCAGTATGTATTGCTTAATTTCGATTTGCAGGATGTATTAGCATGTAAGTGTATACGAGTGTGCCGTTGTTGTGTTATGTTGTATGAGTGACACTTACTCAATGGCGCAAAAACTGTTTTACTGCTATCAATATTTTACCATAACGCCAGTTCTCTCACGGAGGAGACAGAGGGCAGTATGTGCCAAATATCTATTTCTTAGGTATAGACAAAACAACATAATTATGTTTTATATTAATTATATTTTTTTGACTGCCTCGTTGGTCGTGTTGGTTGCAAGTGCGACTGCCGATCGGGAGGTCCCGGGTTCGATTCCCGTGTCG
>DWFO01004648.1:0-11179 GCA_018246595.1 Mimoniades nurscia nurscia
GTAATTTCACGGAGAAACTTGCAAATTATAATGGCCCCATCAGGAGGTATGTTTCCCGTTTTAAACAGATTTCGCATTTTAGCACACCTGCACGCCGCTGTTTATATGGCCAGTTTTTGAAGTGTATCCTGTTTATGTTGCACGACTTCTTGGCCATGCATTTTGTAATATATTTAGCTGAAATAATAGCTACTTTAATATTGTATGGTCTAGCTTGATATTTTATACTACGCCTGAAGTAACGCTTGTGACTAGCGCTAACCCTGCTAACGTTCCTCCGCTGGCCACGAGTGATTACCGCGGCTAGGCAATTTTTAGAGCATACTCCACAGCGTTTTTCTATATGTAATATAGTAATAAATACATTAATTAGAACACATATTATGGTTATTGATAAATGCACATGACGTACCAAGACACGGAGTGATCATCACCATCAACGTTTACAACATTTCAAAGTTGAAAACTGATCTTTTCATAAATAGAAAAGATTTCACGCCATAAATTTTATGCTTTATTAAATTTTTAAAGCTATTTTTCTTACTGCAAATTAAAGTCGAAGAGCGGATAGAAACTACTTCTACTACATACTTATGTATACTTTGTGGACATGGGACGGTTTTCGCTTCGTCACCTTATTAGTTCTTCGTAAACCGGAAGCTATCGAGCAGACGTCGCGACGATCGGCGCTAATGGCTTAGCAATACTTACCTTCTCTGAATAATGCTCGTATGAACTATGGCGTTATTAAAAATATTGCTATCAACGTCTCTTCGGCTAACATCATATATTCATATATTCCTGTGGAGTAAATTCTACATCTTAACACATACACGCCTGTAATCCCCGAAGAGGTAGGCAGAGGAGTGTACTACACTCCCACGTTTCACCAGTTACGTTTACGTGCCACTATGGAAGTGGATGTGAGTTTATTGCCATGCACCGGCCACATATCCAGACTCCGAGCCACTATTGGAAAATCCAATATTGCCCTAACCGGGGTTTGAATCCAGAACCTTCCGATCGGCAGTAGCGCTTGCACCCAATACGACCAACGAGTCGGTCTATAAAATAGGCAGCATTATTTCTGTTTGATATTTTGAGTACTGGCTCATAATCATCATCATCGGCCTGTCTCAGTCCATTGCTGGGCATTGACTATCCATGAAGGGGGTTTTGCCCATGCACATGGGGCATGCGGGCTGCCCATCGCAGAGTACCAGCGTTTTGTACTGCTTACGCTGCAGCCTGTCGGCGGCCAGGACATTTTGTCGTTTAGATTCATACATCATACTCGTACAGCAAAGAAATGAATGCAAGATAGACATATTTACTAATGAATCTTATGACGCTGAATAGATTATTGAGACGTTTCATATATGTACTAATACGACATGGACCTATACAATAAGGGCTCAATAGTACTCTTCAAGTCGACTATGAATAGACCTCTTCCCATATGTTTTGTGTGTATGGGCGATGGTGACCACTCACCAAAGTTCGTCTACCGGTTTGCTTGGTTAAATTGATATACAAAACAATGGCAATATATTTAAAAATCTGAAGTACCACATCCATAATGCAACATAAATTCTCGGTCTTGACTTTCAAAAAATTCAAAACTTTACGTACCTATTGATTTTACTGAAAGTATTTCGTATTGTATAGGTTTCTTCAGTGGCTCTTTTATCTCAACCCGTTTTCTTTTTTTACTTTTTCATGTGAAAATGGAACGAATAGGTACACCAAATGCTAAAGGTGTTCTTAAGGCAATTGACACAGCGGAAGTTGAGCGCCGACAAAAATTTACTTTTAACCAGAGTCCAATGGATGAGTATCAGTGGTGAAATAAACATAGGCAAATAAACAATAATGCGAACCAAATGTACTTTTAGTTCAACATATTGATAGTTGTAGATATTATGACTGTTGGCCAAGTTTTCCCGCACTGCTTATATTACTTTCTAATCTTCTAAATTCGTATATTAATTAGTAGCTGAAAGTATTGTAACAAGTATCATTCCTACGATTTAAAACGAAAAGTCACGTTTAATATATTTACATATGTTATACCTAATATTTTAGTGACGCACCGCCTTATAAGTGTAAGAATGTGTAACAATACAATCTTGGCCTAATCCGGGCGGTGGCGGCCTGGCCGTATCGCTTCGTCTTTGACGTGCAAATGAGCTATGGGTGAGGATAAAGAGTTGGGTTCGTTTTGTAGTTCGCGTTACGTAGTTCGCGTTACAGTAGTTGCGCTGGGCTTACATCCGGTCTGTTCACAATGCGTCCAATTGAAGACTATGTTCATCGGGGCATATCGAACTTAGTAACGCAACCGTAAGCGTTGCCCTATCCCACCCAGGCATTGACACTCCCCGAGATCTTCTTAGTCAGAAAGAGTACGCTCTTACGGAAACTAGACTTGACGACTTTGTATGTGTAAGGTGTGGGTAAGAAGTCTAAAACTAAGCTTATAGTGTGAAAACGATATGTATTTATTTTAATCATTGTGTAAAAGTTAGTTGTGTTACACGTGTATTTACGAAAGAGAACTTTTTTGGTGTGGTGTGTTGTGTGGTTAAATTTCCCCCACCCCGCACCCCTCCCCCCCGTATACAAAAGAAAAATACCCGAATATAGAACATTTATTATTATTACTGTTACGAAGACTATCAGCAATTGCCTGAATTATAGCATCGTTTCGATCCAGTGATTAATTAAAAAAACGCTTCATTTCAGTGAAGCCAGTAAAACAATAAAAAGGAGCCCCCTCGACAGTTTGCACATGATCAATTGTAATTAAATCGTTAGCGGCTGTGAGCCAACATTCCCGACAGATACATAGCGCGTGCCTATAACTGTATTCCGTGTTGACAAGTGTTGAGTTTGCGTAGATAATGAGGACAGCCGCCGCGCGCCGAGCGAGCTCTTTGTCGTGTAAATGCGGTTTGGAGTTAACGCTAAATGAGTGAGAAATTTGACGGCTTCATTATGCGTGAAGAATAGGTACTTTAGCGACGACGCTATACACGTACGCAGCATACACACAAGAAATATTCTGTTGTGTTGGAGTAGAAATAGCCCGGGTACTAATGAAACTGCTTTTGCATAAGTATTTTGTTTCACCATAGTAGGTATAAAGCTCTTGAAGTTCCCAATGAAGTATCACATGTGTTCCGAAAATATCTAAGGCCAAACTGTTGTTGTCTAGGGTTCTACCGTAGATCATTCACTGCTACCGTTCCCGGCGTCCTGATGTCTTGTTTATAAGTTTCGCTTGCCTGTTGGGGGTTAGTGATTCTGACGCGCTGTCAGAGGTGATTTATTGTGACGTACAGTTGTCCATTTAAAACATTTCTTTTATACTGTGTCAGAAATGTTTGTAGGAAACATGAAATAGTGTCAATACGTTAAGTTTGCTCGTTCAATTTGATGTGTGCTCAATATTACGATTACGTCACCCCTCCAGATTCTTTACCCGGAAGACAGAGAGCGAAGAGAGGTGCGACATATCTTTATCCGCACGGACTTAATGTGATGTGCTTCGCTTCTTCTAAGGTACGTAGTTGTCGTCGTTCAGTGCTTGTTCAATTTCAATTGTTCCTGCCCGTCGGACTCGTCGTGTTTAGTCGTTGGAGTACAGCAACCGTCCGACTCGTGAGCGTCCAGTCATATTCGAGTGCGACGTCCGTCAGCGTTGGGTCACTCTGTGCATCGTTTTAGTGCGTTTTGAATGGAGTTAATGTGAATCGAGTGAACATTGCGACGCCGGCGCGGCGCTTTATTATGCAAGAGCATTCGCGCATTAAGAGCTTTGGCGTTATTATGCCGGCTAAAGTTTTATAAGTAAGCCGCCAACGTGGTCTTGTGCACACACTCGTGTATTATGGATGGAGCGATGTGTCTTTACTTCGAGCGCGTAATGGTGCTTTACCGTGCAAATGTGTGCGTTGGATGAAGTTGGTCTAAATGAGTGAAGAGTTCGACGGCTTCATTATGCTCGTGGCGCGCCGCTGAGCCGAGTTGCTTTAAGTTGTCGTTTTACCTATGAAACTTTTCTAATATAATTACTCGTATTGTCTATTTTAGCCTTGCCTTGAAAATCCAGGTCTAGATTTTTAATGTGGGATAAGCTTTACACTTTTTAGAAAATAGGAAGTAGGTAGGTACTCGAAATCAGTTGTAATATAAATATACCGCAAGATGATTGAATTTGGGCTATTATCATCATCATCACAACTGCCTTTGCCGTTCCACTGCAGGACATAGACCTTTCCCAAGGTGTGCCACAATACCCGATCCACCGCAGATCTCATCCAGCCGCTATATTAAACTGAAAATAAATACATATGTTACTGTATAGTAATATGTAAATGTAGATCTTTTAAAATTTACATCTCCTTGTTTAGAAATGATTTTTTCGGAGCACGGTTTTCATCGTTCACAGGAAGCGGAGGCCTCACAGCACTGGAAATAAAAGTTTTAATTGGGAGTCGAGCTCGAAGGCGCTGAGCGAATCGCGCGTAATCTGCTGCAGATTGTTTCGTTAACGGCCGCCCTGTGTAATTAAATTACAGCCGCCTTTTGTTCTATCTGTGCTCGCCTCGTACTTGATGTATCCCAGCAGCCGTTGCTTGTAGCTATTAAAATTATATTACTGTAAAGTGCAAAGCAACAGCGAATTGTGGTGGGCTTAAGTTACTCCAAACCGTTCACTGTCAAACAGCGGAAAATCGATCGAACAACCGATAAATTTCTCTAGATATGTGCCCGGTGCATGGCAATAGGCTCACCATCTATTTCATAGTGGGACGTAAACGTAACCGGTGAAACGTGGGAGTGTTCTGCATTCCTCTGCCTACGTCTTCGGGGATTATAGGCGTGAAGTTACGTTTTGTTTATTTATTTATTACATTCATCATCATCATCCGCCAATCGCAGTCCACTGCTGGACATACGCCTCCCTTGAGTGGTTGAGGATCGCGGAGCTCAACTTCTCGTACCGCCCACGCTGCTGCCCACAGGCGGCCGGGGCATGTGGCTGCGCCCAGGCAGACCGCGCCATACCGCGAACTGCGTCTCTTATTAAATTAAGAATTACAATCAAAAAGCACGCTACACATTTATTTATTAAAGCGCGTTGTCCACAGATAAATTCGGCTTATATTCAAATGCCTTAAATTCAATTAGTTTACATATATAAATAAAAAAAATGTGCAGTCGGGGTATCCCCCTTCAGGAATGAATGTAATGCGAAATGAAATCTGTATATTTCAAGTTTTATTTTATATTATTTTTTCAAGACAAATAAAAGAACGTAAACAGTAAATACTTGTATCAAGTTATACTAAAATTTTTCAATAAGATTATACGGTACGCTCCCATTTAACAATCAGAACGAAAATATATGAAATTTACAAATAAAGAGGAAATGACGAATCAATCAATTAATTGATACCGTCGTTCAGACTTGATTAAAAATCCTTTTAGTATAATTGGAGTACACTGTCGTTACTGTCAAATGTTCGTTCGCTTAAATACAAAGATTACATTAAAAAGAGAAATAAACATATCTATAAACATATTTAAGGCTTCGACTGTAGTGATATTCTAATGATTTAGAATTTAGATTCCCACTCCGGGGATCCTGGGTTTAAATCCAGACGCATGATGGTTAACATCCTTTGCAGAAGAAAGCCATATGTGAAAACATGAAATGTTGTCTGAGGCATGTGAAGTGTACCAATACGTACTTGGCCAGAGTAGCAGACTACGACCTGGAACCATTAAGAAAGAAACCATTACATAAGAAGACATCCGCGCCTAACACTGAAGCAAAGTAATGTATGATGATAAACAGTTCAAGTCCATTAAAAAATAAATATTAATCAGTCATATAAAACATTTACTCTGCTTCTTACCAGTATAATTTTACAGTGTTGCATAATTCAACAGTTATTATAATATAAAGAATTGGGATCCGCAAATCAGACTGAGCGTACGTGCGCTAAAACTCGCGCGGATGTCCGCTAAGGACGTCTGAAGCGGATTCGTATCTGCGGTAGACACGCGGCACGTGCGCCTCTCCAAGCAGCATCGCTCGAGGGTGTACGGTCGAACAGAGTTCTAGCAAGTTTCTATTTCTGTTTTCCCTATTTTCTTCTGTTTTGCTCATTCACCGAGTTCGTTAATACTGAGCGTGAATGTACTTCAATTATTACGCGCTGCCTATCCATACGGGTCTTTGTGCGTACCCATGCCTTCAGACGCGGATGATACAAGTCGCGTAGGACCGCGACGAGCTTGTAGAAGACGGCTGCATATGCGCACACCAATGAACTCTGCTCATACTACTTTCAACATGCACGATCTAAACGTTTTAACGTCAGTCACACTCTCCATATCAATAGCACTGTGGTAAGGCAATGCGGCTCTTCTTGAAACTTGCATGAAGTTGCTTTATATATATTCAAAACCTATAAATTCACTGTAAATTTCTCATGCATTGTTCATATAAAAGAGGGTATTTGTTAGGTAAAAAGAGCAAACTATATGAGGAAACAAGTAAGCAGGTTAACGATATAATTTAAATGTAAGGGTAGAAGGTAATTTTTGTTACGTGAAGGTCGTAGCAAACGAGCATGCACTACACCTAAATGGCCTTGAACATCTGGCTCCATTATTACATTAATAATAAGTCAATCGTGGTAGTTTGCTACATCATACTTTGGGTAAATACATGCGTGATATGACGTTATTATTATTATATGTATGTATATCATAGTTGCACCTATACACATTTGTAGAATACGCCAAATAAAATGTTTGTTTGTTTCTTTATTTTTTTGGTTGGTTTTTTGTTTATTGTTTCTTTCTTTATTTCTCAATCGAGTTTATTCACAGACATGTTACACTTAAGGACTGAGAAGGTCGCCTCCAGTATAGACGGGTAACGGTAACCGCACTGTTCAGAGCTCGGCTCAAATTTGTATAGTAAAAATTGATTAGTGGAGAAATTAATTTATTTTATTTTCATCACGAAATAAATGTATAGGGAAAATAGAAACGAGCTTCAAACTAAACGAACGGTCAGTTCGATATTCTTGTTTTTTTTTTTCACAATCTAATTATGGCTTCGTAAACATAAAGTCCCGAATTACGAAAACATAGACCACAAAGCTTCATGCCAGCCAATTATGAACAAATTAAATTGAACCACGCAATTCGCCCCCGGAGTCTGAAAAAAAGACACGGTCGGAACAGTAAAGAGAAAATTACAAAGTATACAAAATATTATATCAAAAAGTTACGAAAACTGGCTACGTTTATGACGAAAGCTATTAAATGTAGATGCACGTTAACTCTGTAAGGATGTATGTACATATTTGACCTTAAGTGCTCTCTGCCTCTTCCGTAAGGGATCTGGTGTGACTATAGGATCATGATAATACAGTTCATATTCTAACGGTAGATACCCCATTAAACTCCTATTGTGCCATTGGAATGGACGCGAAACGGTCGCGAAAATTTTTAATTATTTCGCCATTTTCAAGCTTGTAATGTAATAATGAATCTGCATTTCGATGAAAACAATATTAGGCACTCGTAAAATCCAATTTACGTTATGAGGAGAATGTCAAGCACACTGTTTCGGGAGGATTTAAAACCGCAGTACTCCATAGACGACATAAATGTAATAGGCATTATATGTATATAGGGATCTTCATAATGTTCTCTAAGGTGATGGTACTCTGTCAATCCTCCTTCTGAAAGCAGGTGAGTTAAACCCTGACACGATTTCAACAATCATATGACATAAAGCACTAATTATGCTTTTCTTTACAATAATTACTAACATTATTTTCACATTTACGTTTCAAAGCTATTACACAATTGTTAGTTACATCCAAAAGGAAAATCGGCCTTTATTATAATATGTTTCTTATAGCTAATTTGTTAATTACAGAGTACTGTACTAGTGACGTCACAAAGGCTTTGGAAATTTGATTTAAATGCCACATGTTGTCGAGGCCCGAGCTATTAAACATGCTTATTAAAATACGCTAATGTTTGTATACTGTGAAGGGTTTATTCATCCATTATAATAATTCGTGCCCGGTGCATGGCAGTAGGCTCACCACCTATGCCATAGTGTGACTGGTGACGTAACTATTGCAACATAGGAATGTACTACACTTCCCTGCCTATCTCTTCCGGGATTACCAGGCATAATGTTAGGTACAAAAATAAAAATGCAGAAAATTTAACGTTGTTTCAATTCTAAAAAATGGAAGTGATGCTGACGTATGAAAAACAGAGGACAGATGAAACCACAAATGGAAAGTTTATGAGAGTCGTAATACATTTTATGAACGTTTTAACTTCACTGTAAACAAGAGTGCTTCGGATTTATCCAAACTCCGCGGAACCACGAACAGAGTGGATGAAAAGGAGCTTGCAAAATGCGATTCTATACAATACATTTCTATCCAATACAATTGTGGAGATTGTAAATCTAAAATAACACTGTAAAGAGGAAAGATTTGATTGTTTGTTTGTATTGAATAGGCTCTGAAACTACTGGACCAATTTGAAAAATTCTTTCACTATTGGAATCCTACATTATCCCTGATAAACACACAGGTGAAAAATAATATAAAAAAATTAATAACAGATAACAAAAGAAAATACAAACAAAAACTTTATAATGTACTTACTCTTTCTTAGTTTAGCTTTTCTCTCTTCACAATTAACTTTAATACTCTATCATCACGATAGGTATCTTACAGTGTAGGTATAGAACACCGATTGAAAAATATTTCTATCAGTAGACCTGACATGCTTCATCACGGGGATTTCTGACTCCACAATCAGTACCTGAACTATCGGGTCAAGATTTACATATTCACAGTGGGATTGTGCGTTTGAGAAACGATTTGAAGTGGCAACCATTGAAACTGAAATGCCACATAAGAACGCAGGGATTCATTGAACAGCTGAAAATCAACGCTGCTGGGTATTTTATTCCGGGTTAGCAAGGACCGAGTTATCATCTCCCTTTGGTTCTGTCGATAACGGTGTAATTTTTTTTTACGTCTTTTTGTATTTTGGACGCAATAAAATCCACTACCATTATTACCACTACAAAAAATATAAAAATATTTAATTAGTTTTCCCATATCAAATAATTATAATACATAATAATATCATTAAAGTTATGAAATGACATCTGTCTGATTTGTAATCTCTCGTTTGCGTTTATTAATTTGCTTTTTCCATTTCACAGACTCTAGATTACGTTGGAAATTATTTCTCTTGGGACTTTCTTCCAGGGGCTTTGAAATGAAATTCCGAGGTTGTAGACTTCACTGAATTCAAATTGCCTATATCACGATGTTATTAATTTTACTTTTCAGTGATATCATTACATTTATAAAATATTCCTTTCTTTTCTCTGTCGCCGTCCAATATTATCGTTTTACTTTTCTACTAACGTGAAAAAAATAATGATATAACTGTGCGACAGAAACCAATTTAATGATAGCCTCAAACAGAGATTTCCTGGCAAAATTATTCCTTCCTACGAAATCGCCAATTCGTCAGTGGCTCTAAGCAAAAAAGATTTAAAACTTACGTGAAGCTGCTATATGTATATTTCAGGTTTAGTATATTTTCAAGACGGGTATAAAAATACTTCAATATTTTGTTACCCAGTTGCACGAATCGAGACCGCACTCGCTAAGGCACTTCCGTTAAATGAAATGTACAAAATCGAAGTCCATTTTGCGCTGTTAAATAGTTCATTACAAGACGTTGAAAATTTTCAATTAATGGACAGTTACGTTACGATAACTTACGATAAGTTACGATACCTAACTGTTATATCATCACGCTAGGTGCCTTACGGGGTAGGCTGAGAACACCTGCTATGCCAGACCTGCCATGATTCTTGTACCTACATACCTACATAGGTACATCATTTTCATCTCACACGCACGTGGGTTTCACAAATTCCCAACCACCCCGTCAACCCCTTCCTGAGTTATTTGTTCAAGAAGTGGAGAAGCTTCTTTGATTTAATGTCCCGTTCACAAAGCTGCAGCGAGTAGGTACTATTTAAATCGTCATAACAGTGAGCAATCTAGTATTCAGGCACTCGAGTCAATTCAAATACTTCGCAATTCGGGAACTGCATGGAACTCGAGCTATGGGCACTTGATGCATATTAAAATGTAGGTCAGTATCGTGCTAAATTTGGTTATTTATCGAATGGTTTAATTCATAATTTTGTAGTAGTGGCTTGGAGTCTGGATAAGTGCACGGTGTATGGCAATAGGCTCACCACCTATTCCACAGTGGGACGTAAACGTAACTCTCCTCTGCCTACCTCTTCGGGGATTACAAGCGTTATGTTACGTTTTTGAACTTTATGATTCCAATGTAGGTATACAATGATATCTATGTTAACAAAGTATCAATAATATTTCTACATTAAATATTCATACATTAAATACTATATAAATACTATATACACACTATGTACATATGAAATACGAAATTTCCATGTGCACGATAATTTTCCGATTACATGGAACATTGAAAGTTTACTTCAGTTTATCCTTACAATTCGTTTGGAAAATTAATAAAATCGTAGATGAAATAAAAATTATAGTGTTCCAATTCATTGTTCGAAATATCGAGGTCGTGTTCCTAATGATGGCATTTAAAAGTCACGAAATAAAGTTCATTAGGTTAGTACGCAAACTCCTTAAACTACGTTCGGCTTTTATTGCGTGAATTACTAAAGGGCGGTATACAATACACCTATATATTGTATAATATATTCTATGTACGAATGTACGTTTAATCTGAACAATTAATGACAGTGCTGTATATTATCAAATTTCAATAGAAGCCAACAACGGCCTCGTTGATTGAGAGGGTCTGGGCTCAAATCAAAGCTTGGGCTCTAGATATGTGCCCGGTGTATAGCAATAGGCTAACCATTTATTCCATAGTGGGTCGTAAACGTAACTGGTGAAACGTGGGAGTGTACACTATACACTCCTCTGCATATTTATTCCTTTGCTTATGTTATATTTTTCAGCAAAACTAATACATAATGCTGAGTGTCGTATTATGTTCATAGGTTCGCAGGTCCTGTGTAATTGAT
>DWFO01004649.1:0-11178 GCA_018246595.1 Mimoniades nurscia nurscia
GTTGGTCGTGTTGGTTGCAAGTGCGACTGCCGAACGGGAGGTCCTGGGTTCGATTCCCAGGTCGAGCACTACTAAAAGTTTTCTAATTTAGATTTTCTAGTAGTGTGCTCGGAGTCTGGATATGTGCCCGGTGTATGGCAATAGGCTCACTACCTATTCCATCGTGGGACTTAAAAATAACTGGTGAAACGTCGGAATGTTCTACATTCCTCTGCCTACCTCTTCGGGGATTACAGGCGTGAAGTTACTTTACAGCTGAATATCTTTCTTTCTCAAATGAGCAGTTTTTTAAATGTTCCAAAGCAATTATTTCATATTGTTTAATAAACGTTTTAGGAACAGTTCTTCAACATTATAATACTGAATGCGAACAATCACTTAATTTTTTCTCACCTTTCCCTGACATCATGACACAAGATTTATTTTAAAACATAAAACTACTAATAAGTAAAAATAATTATAAATATAAATCGTATTAGGAGTAAAAATTCTATCATATACCACTAAAAACGAATCCTGCCTGCCTCTTCGGGGATTACAGGCGTGATGTTACGCGTACGTTAAAAACGAATGATAACTATTTTCCTTCCTTTCATTTACATCCTGATGCCATGTATATATCAAAAGAGAACTAGAAATCTTCCACTAGTAAAATTATAAAAAAGCAGAATATGCTGACGTCATAAGCCAGTGAATATGCACGCCCGAGCCGAGGGTGTATCTCGGGCCGGGATTCGACATCGGACGTGCCACGCAGCTCAAGTGGCTCGGACTTATTACAAATATATACGGATATTGTGCGCGTACCTTAACAAAAAGCTTTCCTTATGTGAACTTTTTGATATCTTTCAAATTGATTCTTAAAATATTCATACGTGTATATCACATATGATTAATGAGTATTGGCAATAAGTAACCCTCTATTCGTTACTGTTCGGAGTACTGCGCTCCTCTGTCTATCCTTATAGAAAAATACAGGCGTGATGTTTAACATTCAAGAACATTTTAGCAAGTCTATAATCCTGTATCGACTGACAATGGACATATGACCATAGAAACGACTACATACGTACCTACGTATAAATACAAAATTGTAATTACATATATGTATATTTAGAAAGATCTCCTTACCAGATGGTAAGTTCTAGTTCATAAGTTATATGAACTAGATGTTCATATAACTAGTACTTATAATCCTGAAATTTAAAACGTGAAATTTAGACAGTGAATTCTTTGTATGACATAAGCACTACCTTCTAAAGTATTTCCAGAAACTCCAGCCCGATTGGGATTAAATAGGGAATGAAAATGTGCACCAATTTCCGTCACTTTTTTAATTAGAACTGTGAAAAATATTATTTTAGATTCTGGTTTAACGTAAAATTTAACTGTGTATTAGGGTATTTTAAGACTTTGAATCATAAGGAAGACAAATGGAGACTGTAATTTTATATGAAAATTTGTCTCTTTAAAATAGGGAACATAAAAGTATTTTTAGTGAAGTAGACAACCATTAAATTCGCAAATCTCACGGGATTGCTGGGTAATATTTATTATACATGGATTAAATCGCGGAGTTTTGCTAATTGTGAATATGTGAATTATATGTACGCGTACCCAAAATATACTATCACCACCATCACCATCACCACCAGCATGAATTGCAGTTACACACATCACACATCACAAGACCTCGGCCGTCCATTAATATCCGCAACTAAACTCCATGAAGCCTGGACTGGACAGGAAGATAACTTACACTATACTTACAATTACAATTTACATACATAATCCATTCAATATATCACTACGAATTCTGTAAGTTTTAATTGGTATTAGTCATATCTGTTACTTGCCGCTGACGTGTTTGTACTCACGAATACGAGCTGTTCGCCTCTAGTATACACATATAAATATTATACACAATCACACCATACAAAGCGTAGCACAAATTGTTACAGCAACAATTTCTCCGTGTTTGAAGTAGATGCGATGCAGCTGTGGTACTTCCTCTAAATGAACCGTACGTTCTGCCATGTACTAATCAATCACTATTTCTTAGCAATCAGCGGAAGTGAACGAAACACTAATGTAAGAAAAAGTAAGACGAAAACGTTTGACACTGTTTGAACGCGTTAAGGGAAGGCATGAAAATCACTATGCGAAGCGTAAAAGACACGGGTATGGACGTCTAAATGGAGAGATGGATAAAGGAAAACGTAGCTGAATTACGTTTGAGTGTGAGTAAATAATCAGATATACTCAGAACGGTCATTCCACTTTCATTGCTTCTGAATAATAATATCGTAGGACACCTTAGACTGCCATTAGTTCCCAGTTCACTTGTAGGTTGTAGTAAGATAACGAGAAAACTGATAAAATGTGTACTAAACATTATTACAAAAATATTTATCATGGGTAGAAATCGAATTCACAATTTTTTACTCTGCTGTTATGGTCACCGCTAGACTAAACAAGCCCACCGAATGTCATGCGCGAACACATTTATTACTTAGTTATATTTTAGTGGTGAATTGTTATCAAAGTATTTCAAGCTACATCTCCACCAGCCATGACCAGTACAAGACATTATATCTAACATAACTAACAAATATGCTATCTGATATTCTAGTTTATATCCCGTATCCCGTGCCCCGGGATCCGACGTCCTCGCGCGTGACTAGTTTTCCAAACACTTTGGATACTCGGTTGCAAAATATACGCAAATGTTCTAAGAAAAACATAACTTATATACGTGTATATGTAAAATTTGTCTTATTATAATGAAATTTCAATAAATTCAAGAGATGAATTACATTTTCAAAATATTTATTGGTATTTATTTGATTTGTTTCAAAATTTTATACGGAAGGATCACCACCGTCGTGCTTATGTAAGTACCTATAAAGTTTTACAAGTTATCGAATAATTTCCATTTATAACTATGCGTTAGGCAGATACCTATACGAATCAAAAAGACAGGTACAAATTTAATTCTTTCACATATTCACAAGTAGCTTAGATAAAAGGTGAATACTAAAACGGCCCAATGAAAATATCAGTGGCACTTTCGAGAGATGAAAATTCCTTGGCCACTGTCACAGAGAGCTGACAAGCTCAAAGTGGAGCTGGAAAATTAAATTTTATACGTGAAACTTTCAAAGCGAAGAATCTACCTATGCGACGGTTAACGTTGAAACCAGTGCGACTCTAACCGGTAGCTTTATTCCATTCCGTTTGTCAAGTTTCTTGAATCTGGGTATATCGGTCGGAAATTAATAAATCTCTCTTTACATACAAAATCTCTCTTTTCTGATTAGTTTTAAGATCACAGTTTACAAAATAAATAAATAAAATAACAATGTGTTATTTATTTTTTTTTTTAATCAAAAGAGTAACAAAAAAGCAGGCAGCAGACAAGATAGGTCACTGCCGCCCTTAGACAGAACAGAAATAAGACTGTTACTGTCAATAACGAGCATTCCCTTCTAAGACAAGAAAATGATCTAATCCACGTCTGATATAAAATTGTGTATCTACTCGTATATACCATTTACTCGTAATTAACATTTATATTAATGTACCAATATCTACATATTGGTACATTAATATAAATGTTAATTATCAACCATTAATTACGACAACACATGCTTATCAAAGTTTGTGGTCAGGTAGCGTTGTCTTAAGATATCATCATTATTAATAACATATTCACAATTATCTACAAACTAAAATTTATTGAATGTTTTTTTAAACATCATGACTGGGTATGCACACACAGTGATTTAATGGTAACGGATGACATGATTGCGAAAATGTATATAATCAAACAATATGTCATTTATTGAACTCTCTTGGACGATTGCATATAAACTGAAGGGAACCAGCGAGCATACTGGATTCCCCTGTCCAATATAGATGGACTCAATATTGTGAATTTAATCATTTTATGATTTATTTATTTACGTTATCGTATTATGCCGTAGCGATTGTAGCGCCAGCGGAAGATTCAGTAAGCTATTCATCATCTCCATTAGCCTTATCCTTTACACTGCTGCACACATGTCTCATCTAAGAGTGAAAACGTTAAAGGCCACACGCCATATGCGGATAGCAACTATTGTAATTTTGGAAAAGCGTATAAAAAGAGGGCAAGATACGAGTACGAGTAAGTATCGTATGTAAATGTTCGGGCAGTGCAATAACATTACTTTCCTGTAGAAAATACTTATATTTTATGAGGACGTCTGAAATTTTTTAAGTCTAGATAATTAAAGCAGCTAGTATAGATCTTTTATTATAAGAATCCAATATTTTATATATTAAACTCATTATCGACAACAACACATATTACAACTACATTATACACAAAAACGATCTCATCTTTCAACGACTCCATCGTTCAAAGTATAAAGAGACGAAGTCTGGCTGAAAAGATTTAAGTGTGAAAATGTGGGAGCTATTTGATATATTAGACAAAACAAACTGGCGTACTGAGCTAACACGTAAATCTCTTCACAACTGAAAGATAACGTCGAGTTTGGAACTGTGCACATTTGCATCGGGAGGACGCGGTGGTACTGCGAGCGGATTGATCTGCTACCAACAAAGGTCACCAATATGTTCTATATAAATGTACTTCAGCAATATTCGAAATGTATCTTTAAAAGTAATAACCATGTAGATCTGAAAACTATTGTCACGGCCAATATTAATGATATTTGTTATCGGATTGAAAGCACTACATTTTACAATTCGAAGTTTCAGTACCAAAACAGCTTCAATCATCTTCGGAATGTGTTTGACACATATATATGGAACAGTATTAACATTGCTACATTCGCATCTACTGCAACTATATTAGAATTTGGTTGAGACTCTAAGATAAAATATACAACATATATAGGCATACTTACACGAATTTGTGAACATATATTTTTTTGACAAAGCAAATCAAAGGCATGTGCTATCCGCTGGCAATGGTACCAAAATTATGAAATAGGGTTTGATAGTGTCACGTTGTGTGGATAAAGGCGCGGCTATTTTGTACTACACAATTGCACCATCTAGCCAACTTTAGTTCGGTTTTAACACCTTACATACAATCAATCTCGTTTAGTCTAGATTCAGTTTATCCTTATCTTAAAATCTATAGTACATGTTATTCCCTGCAACTCAGTTTTTGTTTTTGTTGTGAAACATGTGAGGTAAATGGTTTATACAAGGTAAGGTATCGAAAACCATTTGAAACAAAAGAAAAACGGAGGATTAACATTAAATGAAATCATGTAATATACGAGATGGAATATAAGAAACAGGAAACCAAAAACAACACCAAATGAAACGTGTCATAAACGACCGACAATGATAATGGAATTTAGATGTAAAAGAAATAGTATTGTGATAAAAGTATGATAAAGTATATGTTTTAATATGTAGTATCAAGTAAAATTGTCTATTGTTTTGTATAAAACACACCCAAAACACACCCAAAAGTAATAAAACATCAAAAAAAATCATGAACAATATTAGTCTCAGACGATTCTCACGATGGAGAATATTACAAGAACAAAGCAGTTAGACGCTGCAAAGCAGTATGTCGCTGAACACAGTACATTAATAAAAACCTCCTACAAAATGTTACATGTTTATTAGTTTACAGGGAAACCTCAAGGAAGCAACTAAAATAAATAATTCATAGCAACCCAAATTTCAAATTTCACTTCTGAATTTGACCTTTGAAACTATGTTTTGGGTATGCCCTGTAGAATCATATGCATATACATATAATGACTAATATACGAGTATATGGTGACCATTCGGTATCACCAATATATTTTAGTGTTTCGGAATATCGACAGCGCGTTTTGTCTAAATCACTCTAGGATATCATAACTATTCTTGCCTCAATAGGAAAAAAGTTCTTGCATGCATATTTAAGATCTTTGAGTTAGAAAAATTCCGCCTTGATGTCCAATACTCACCCGTAGTTTAGGGTATTTACAATATAATGTTCCAATGTTACTCGAAAACTGCCCTATGGCGCAGTTTACGCAGTAAAGAATTTTCAAAATGCGCCCTTAATTTAGTCAAAGCAAATTGGAATCCGGTGAATTTTAAATGCGACTTGTACACGGATTTACCTTACAAAGGTTACTTCCATAATTTTCTTTCGATCCTTTTTATCGTTCCTCTATTGGAAGACGGGTCTCTTCGCAGACGAGAGGGTTAAGACCGTAGCCTCACCACGCTGGCCAAGTGCGCGTTGGCAGACTTCACACGACTTAGAGATTTTTTTTTTATGAACTCTAAGGTGTGCAAGTTTCCTCATGATATTTTCCTTTAACGTTATATTATTATATTTTTATTTGTTTAAATCCCAAGACGCACATTTTGTAAAGAGGTGCGCACCATGGTTTGTACCCGAGCTCTCGGAGCGAGAGGTCGAATGTCATACCACTAACACTACACTGCTTATAGTCGGTACTTATATTTACTGCACTTCTAACTCTCACCATCATCATCATCATAAGCCTAATGCAGTCCACAGCTGAAGAAAAGCCTCCATAATCCCTACGCCCATAATTCCCACGCTGGGGATTTGTTTAATTATTCTTATGTAACACATCAAGCTATAAGATGCAAAAGCTTACCTACTATCTCATGGTATTCTATCCAATACAGTATGACAATCTAGTATGACAGGCGAGAAGGTACTTCAAAATTATTATTACGTGGTCACGCCAAGATCCTCTCGGTGTAAACAGAGAGCACATAATACCAATTATCTGTCTTCATAGATGCAAACCATCTTAAGGTACGGCAAAATGACGGTCTCCATCATCTGCGACCACCGCATAGTCTTTGACACGAGCAGTGTATAATTTTCCATCATTATATCACGACCGATGGCTCCTACATAACCGCGGAACTAATGATTGTGACAGTTTGAATCGCTTTGAAGCGGGTTGTGGAAATCCTCATTAATGACGTTCAAAGTTTAATGGCAACTCCGCCTTCGTCGTGAACGCACACATACATATGTAATGTTATCAATGATAATTTGCGTAACGGATCGTGTATTTTGTATCCTTTGTTGCTAGTTCCGGGTGGAATACCTACGCTTTATATTGGATGGTAAACAAAATATAATAAAACAAAAAAAGTGTATTGGATGGTATCCTATCCAGAACAAATAAATAAGGTTTTTATCTGATGGGGACGTTAAAAGTGTCCGAAACCGGCGTGCGTGTATGAAGAGAGTGATGAATGTGGACAAAGCACGACAGGTGTGCAAGAGTAGAGATATTTGGCGCTCTGTGTTCTCTGCCTACCCCGCAAGGAACCTAGCGTGATGATATGTATATATGTATGTTGAATGGTATATCGGATGGCAGTTTTTATTTATTTTTATTGGTATGTGTACTATAAATCCATAATGAGAAAGTTGTAAAAAAGGGAGAATATACCTAGTGCCTAATGGCATTTTTAATCCTGCTGTTCCTATAATAACATTTTACTAGCATGACTAATGTTCACTAATATTTATTCGCTAAGAGTCCTGTTCACTCCACTTCTGGGTTATAACCTACAGGTTATAACCTACAGGTTATAACCCAGAAGTAGGTTACATATAGGTTACATTATAATGTAACATGTAGCCTTAAACGGTTATGTTGAAAACCAACGAATCTGGAAGCTGATAATTAAGCTATCATTTACTGTTTTATTAGGATGTAACACATAGTCTATTATTGAGTACCACAAAACAACTGTATATAAAAACAGAATTACAAAATAATAATAATAGCTATAAAATTAAAAACTATAAGCGTATTAAGATTATACTATAATGCGGGGCAAAAAAAATCATTTTAACCTTTACAAAAAATGTTTAAACCTAACAAATCAGTGCTGGGAAAGTACACGACAACAAATAAACCATATAGAAAGAATGATTTAACAAACGAACAGACTATAGCATTGCTACTAATTAGGCTATGGCTGAACTGCCGCAGTGCAGAGAAGTGACGCCGGATAGAAATTAACGTGAAAAAATGGTTTGTTTTTTTGCTCTTTTTGCCACGGACATTAAATATTCAAGAGTTTCCATTTGTGCGCCAGTGTGGGGAATACATAAATACAGAGATAAAATTAATAGCACGCGATGTGAAGTGATTATAAAATTTATATTTTTGAATTGAAAAAGACTGGAATGTCCACTGTCTGGAAGACCGCCGAGGCTTCGACTGGGCCGCTGATCCAGTGGCAAATAAATCTGGCTGCTGAAACGAGGGATGTGAATTCGGTACTGACGAATATATGTAAGCATAAATATATGCTTTGTGTTAGGGTGGACAAAATATATATCTACATATGTACCTATACCTATGTATTTACACGTTTCTATATAATTATTTCATCAGCCTTATCGTTGCCAAGCCAAGCCGGACCGCTTCCCTTGAGATTATCAGATGATCTTTGGTACTATAATTAGTTGATCCCGCTCGTGCGAAACTTGCTTTGAAGAGAGTGACAAGACAATTTTGGTCACCGTCATTAAGAAGCCATTGATACTATAAAACTCCTAGTAATACTGTATAAAGAAAACAGCAAGTATTTCGAGTGGTTTCTTATAGCATCTAACCCATGTTTTATATAATATTTTATTTAATGATTTTTTATTAATTTTCATTTTATTGTATAATGTAGTTGTGGAATATAACTGGGTTGTCACGGATTATTTTCAATAGTTTTTCTGCTTTTAACGACTTACATATATTTGATAAAAATTTCCATTTTATAATCATTGGTTTTTGTTACTTTATAATCATATGTTCAGAAGTAGTGAGCCTGTAAGAGATTTCGGATACAGCTTCAAATATATTTGAAATTGGCTGTCAATGGGCAATATTGGCCACTTGATCACAGTGGTGTTCGTCTTGCCGTTTACTACTTACCTACATAAAGTTGGAAACAATAATACAATGCATGAGCTAAATATATTACTTATTATATAATTAAGTTATATTTAAAATTAATATAACCAACTGAATACACGTATTTAAAATTAATATCATTTTCATATACTTAAATCACTCTTTAACAACTTTTTATTGACACCTAAAATTTCATTTTTACATTACATCACAAATTAATTTAATTGTCAGATAATTCATATTCATAACGAAAGTTATTCATATTCAAAATTGATGCTCATTCATCGCTGTTTGTTTTTATGAATTACGCGTTACGTCGTCGCTTCGCTAAGCCTGTGTAAAAAATTGGCCAATTCATATTTTTTACGATTAAAATGTCTTTTTAAATCTCATGGCTTTTTGAAATCCTTTAATGAATTTTTAATTGTCATTTTTACATAAATAACCTTCTTTTCACACTTTGGAAATTTATTTTAGTAATAATACTTTTATCAAAAAGGCACTAAAATTTCATTATTGTCATATTATTGTTATCAGCATAAAGTACATTTATTTAAAATTATACGACAGCAAAGCTTAAGGTATGCATGATGGAAAGAAACAGTTTATTTAACGAATAATATCATAGCGAAAATAATTTCAAACATTGAACATCGCAAGTAAATTGAGCACATTACAGCCTTAGTACTGCATACAGTCTAGACGCACTTACAAAATACGCTAATAAAAATATAAAGGAATGAAAGAGAATAAAGAACAAAGCTTTTTGTATAAAACATACTTCTATGAAAATCCTAAAATGGGACCAAAGTAAACAGCAAAAAGTCAAGCAAGAAATCTATAGGCTTAAGCAGGAATCACATCTAACTGTCTACCTTGTGGAGTGTGACGGCGCGAGGTGTTGACGTGATATAAGCTTTATAACGCCGCGGATCAAACCGCCCACGTATGGACAGAATATCATAATGCATTATTTTTGTCTTTCTCTGTCCTGTTCTAATTACGCATACCCTACCTCTCTTCCTTCTTGAATAGCTCTTTTTTTTCCACTATGCATAGGTTGCCTGGAAGAAATCGCTACTTGAGCGATGAGGCCGCCTATTGCACACTTCTTTTCTTTACAAATTTTTGTATAATTTTATTTTTCTTTCTGTCTTATTATTTGTTGTTTTGTGTACAGATTTCAGTGTGCAATAAAGTATATTGTATTGTATTGTATGTACACAAGCATATAAACTTAAATTTCAATGTATATAAAAATTAAAACTATTAACTAAAAACAATGTAAAACTGTACATACATAACAATTATATAGATTATGTCGCTACCGGAGTAACAATTTCTCATAAAATTCCTTTTCAAACAGACACTGCGCTCTGTTACGCCATTAATAATTATGTTATTAAAATAGAGTGGATAGTGCGTCAGCCCCTCTATGGCTTCGAAATTAATACCCACAGTTGTTAACTCCTGAACACAGTTCTATTGTAATATCTATTTGATTCATTAGCGGATTTTGCGTGGTCTTTGAATTTCTAATGAGCAATTTGGCTACCTGACTTCATTTGGTAAACGCTATTATTGTCCGTCTATTGTATTACAGGAACATTGTTCCAATCGGTAAGAGGCTTACGCGATAAGAGAGGTGTCTTGGTAAACGTACTTCGGTCTCCTTTTATTTACAAGGAATAGCTGGCGAGTGTATAGGTTGCTTATTGTTAAATAATAACGGTCCTTACACATCAGTACGGTTTTTCTTGCATTCGTTACACACCCTTTGCTAGCTTTTACAGCGGACCTGGAAAACTTTAATTTTTATATAATCCTATCGCAATTACACATGTGATGATATAAATCTGACTGCCTAGTGGGCCGTGTTGTTTGCAAACGCGACTGCCGATCTAGAAGCCCAGGGTTCAAATCCCGAGTCTGGGTACTATTCCATCTTTATTAGAATTACTGATAGTGGCTCGAAACTTAGATATGTGCCGATATTACGTACTTAGCCGACTTAGATGTGTGTGTATGGCAATAGGTCCATCACCTATTCCATAGTGAGACGTAAACATAATTGGTGAAACGTGGGAGTGTACACGTACTCCTCTGCCTGCCTCTTTCGGGATTATAAGCGTGACATCACGAATGAAATTTTTAAGTTATGATTTTTCCAACATTAAGGAGTATAGATTAGTTAATTACTTAGGTAACATTAATCTTAGTGTCCTTATTAAAAAAACCG
>DWFO01004650.1:0-11178 GCA_018246595.1 Mimoniades nurscia nurscia
TTACCGAAGAGTTAGGCAGAGTACTGTAATAGACTCGCCATCTACATATTCGCTAGTAAGACGTAAACATAACTGGTGAAACGTGGGTGGTACATTACAATTGGTAACAGCATATGTTAGTATGTTATACCGTTATTCAACTAAGCGTGATCAAAGTTCGTATTAATGATCGAAGAACATTATAATCACAGCAACGAATGATGAAAAACGAAAGATGGCTAAGTTTTGTGACTTAAAAGTGCGCAGCTGGTCAAATAATGATAAACGCGTCTGTCTAAATGAAGGCGGCGGAGTATATTTTGATCAAGCTCAGAAGTTTAAAAACAAGGCCCGGGGTAAGTCGGCACGCACCAGGGTGGCAACCACCCCTGAAACTTAGCGCATTAGTCAAGCGAACGCGACTCTTGAGTAATTTTGAAATATTACAATTTTCGAGCCACCGCACGAAGTGCTTCGACGGCCCAGCATGTTACGTGGTATTCCCAACTTAGTAAATGTAATGAAGTATAGAAGATAAATGTAACATCAATTAGATGTTATTGTAATAGTAATTTATTGTATTCATCATTCCCAACAAGAGTTATTAATTTATACATTTAATAAGACATGTAATAAATAAAATAATCTATCAGCAATTGAGTGAGCTATATGTTATGTTCATGAATGACTCATACATTTATAACTTGAGAATAACTATTAATATTGAGTGTGAACTTAATGTATAGTATGGAATGTGTACAGTGAAAAGATTAGTCAACCTACATCCAAATAAGAAAATATTATTACCATAAAAAAATGAAGTGAACAAGCCAGAATTAGAAGCAATTTCAAGGACAGACAATTTTTTTTGTTTCAAAATTGTTGTCGGAGAAAGAACAAAGAAGTACGCGAATGAATAATGAGAAAGTAATATACAGAAACGGGGAATATTAATGAGTACAGTAGCTGTTGGAAAACAATAAAACAAAGACAACTAGCGCAAACATCCACACGAAGTAGGAACATGTGTTCGGATCAGAATAACAGTAACGAATTCCTAAAATCATATCTGTGACGCGAAAACAACAAAAAATTGCACAAACTCAAAACTGTCTATTGTGATGCAAAAATATCAACAATAAAAGCAATAAATCCCTAACAAAGTAACCGTTATGTTTACAAAATTCCTTTAAAGACCGTTAAGACTTAAAAAATAAAGCTGACTTATTCACAATGGCAATCCATAAACAATAAACGTTGCACAAATTGAAAAAGGACGCATAGACAATAGGTTGGCTATTTCTGACAATTCACCTGCATTGCTTGCAGGTAAGCAATTATTATGCTAATAGTTTTCACTAAGAGTGTATACGCAAGTATTATGTTTAGGCGTAATGCGGTCAAAAGCTTACGATATAACACCTTGTGGTAATTTATTGTTCTATTTGTGATGTTCATAACAAAAGTTCGTTTCCGTGTTCTTTATCTGTACTCGTTATCGTTCGACATGGAAATTTACGGCACCAAGGGAAAAGAAAAAAAAAAGATAAAAAGACACGTAAAACAGCGAATCGCTTACGAATTTGGCAACGACTATAGTTCCAATGATTATATTGTATATTTTTTGTATATGTATATGTATTTTATATACTGTATGTACCCGGTGTATGGCAATAGGCTCACCGCCTAATCCACAGTGGTACGTAAAAGTAACTGGTGAAACGTGGGAGTGTTCTACATTCCGCTGCCTACCTCTTCGGGGATTACAGGCGTGATGTTACTTTTTTTTATTTCGTATAGAAAACTGATGGTACACTATATTTTTTTTAATATTATATTGGGTTATTTTGTACATTTATTACTTTCTTTATTTATACTCATCAGTTTCATTGATTCGTGACTCTCCCATCCAATAGTTATACTAAACGTTAAAAATTGTTTTTAATTCTATATTAAGCACTGTGAGTGTACGAAATTAGAATCGTAAATTTTAGAAGAGCTATTTTTTTCTTTTGTACCACTAATTTAAAGGTTTAGAAGCAAAAAAATCCAAGTTCAATACTCACATTACAACATGTAATAATGTTTTAATATAATTATTAACAGTATTTGTATGCGAAACAAGCTATTGACCAGATGCGGTGAAGTTTATGACGGCTAATAGAGTTTATGGCTTTTTTATTGACATTAATGTTCTTTTGACTCCGCCGTTTACGACCGGCTCATTCATTATCGAACTGTTAGGTTATAATAAGTTTAAATCATAGATGAAAATGTTGACTGATTCCACGCTACACACGCTTACCGTTTTGATTACTTACATATGCACGAGTTAATAGCTATTAAACCAATCATTGATAGGTTTATGTGTACGTAATGAGATCTCATTTTTTCTTTCATACATATCATTATGACGTAAGAGATAATTGTAAATTAGTGTGTATTAATATTCGAAAACCGTAGTCAAGTGAGTAAGAGAATCTTGCTCGTTTGCGGTATGTCACAGTGTTACAAGAATTAGCAAGTATTAATCAATAATAATATTCAGCATTTATTTAAATTATTAATACGTAATCATAATTAAATATATAATGAATTAAATATTATCCGTACATATTGCTCATTATTTCTGAAATTCTTAAGAATGATAATAATTATGTACGTATTAAATGTATTTGTACGATAGATATTTTAGTACATAACACTATAATCTCTACATATTAGTTGATAAATGCTAGGATATACATTTATGAATAGTAATAATGAAGAAGATAAGCTTGTATAACAGTTATGAATTATACGAAATTTAGTTGATAATTAATCGTTTAAAATTTGACAGAATATTATCATATGTATTTAAAAAAAACTACTAAATAATGCAATGATGTTGTAACAAGCAACGAACCAGCACCAATACGTACAAACGACGTGCGCTCCCACACGCTACAATTTATTGCCTATCCGATAATTATGCGGATTTAATGCTGAAGTGCGGTGCTTTACGGTCCGGTTTACGGTTCTTTACGGTTTCTAAGCATTAAGCCAATTTGCGTTTTGTTACCGGCGTGGTGGGGTTCATTCCGCTCGGGCGCCGCGTCCGCATCGAAACAATCGTCTGTTTGCTTATTCCTTGCACCGTTGGGACACTCGCTCGCCACGTTTGAAGTGACTGCAATTTGTCTCCGGCGACGTATTTCAAGTAGATATGATCGTGTGTACGACCGATGCTTGCATAAATTTATCAAGTAACAGATGTTGGTTTTTTGTCTCCTCCGCCCGGTAGGCGAGGCGTTCACCTGTTACCGCGCGACGTTTGACGCTTCTTGGCGATTTTTTTAAATTGAAATTAAAAATTCGATAGCTCATGATCCATCGTACGTGATCGGAATCGCATCAACGCGAGACACTTCGAAGGCGACGCGGTTAGAAAAAATATTGCGATTTTAATCTGCATCTTCTTATCTCACTTCGTTGATATGTTATCTACTGTTATAAAATTCTCTTATAAACACAATTGTTTTGTTGTTGCAGAATTGTAGAACAATCATAAAATTGGCTCATAAGACTTTGATACGGAAATTATAAAAATCAAATGTAACAGCTTTAGTAGATCCAATTTAGTTTGCGAATCTGATAAAAGTAAACATAAAAATGGTACGCCTAAATTTACCGCTCTAACACCGCGACACAGTTCCTTATGTGAATAAATACGCGATAAATGAACATGAATTTTAATCAAATTCGCTATAGGCAGATGCGCGGATCGCCGACTTATACGGTAATAGCGAGTGTGCCGACCGGTAGCATTGGCACTTCGCCTTTACCCGACAAAAACGCAAGTATCGCTGGAATCACTCATTAACTTATTAAGATGATAATTTATGACCGAGAAGAGGACAATTTCATGCTCGCTATAGACCGAATTGAATTTACTACTGCTCTTTTTACGGACGACCGATATAGGGCGACGGGTGAGTATTAAGAAATAAAAATACGCACCTCATGGACGGCGCGTTTTGACGAAAGCAAAAACTTCACTCTACGTCTATCATCGCTACCAGAACATCACAGGCGTGCAACGAATTGGTATTTTGGATTTGTAATTGTTATTGTATTATTGTATAATAAACTTTAAAAAATGTATTAAATACAACCATAGTAAGACATTAACGTAGCTCTATAGAAAAAGGTAGTGTTGAAAATTATTTTTGCACTTTATAACAACGGTATTTATAATTTTCTGTATGTTTTCAAAGTTAATATTTTATGAGTTATGAAATATCAGATACGTGGAAGTAACATCTGTTAGTACGGAATGCGTCTCTCGTTCTACAGTTAAGCTCGAGGCTCAACGATGCGTACCTACATCCCAACGTAAATCAAAGGAAATGTAACGGTTTCGTTATACTGTTATTTGAAGCTAGATAAGAGATTGGGAATAGAAACGTATTCTCTATAATTTTGTATGAATTAATTGTCCATATATAATAATAAAATATATTCAATACGTCTTTTCGGTATAGATCGACAAGTTTAGAATCTATCCGAGGTCTTCTTTCATAAGCATCCTATGATCGCAGTAAGGTCATAGCGGAAATTTTATATAATTTTACATCTATGATTAAGACTTTCCTTATTACACTAATCCGCTATAAATATGTAATAAATCGTATTAATAAATATAACGTAACATCACGCCTGTAATCCCCGAACAGGTAGGCAGACGAGTGTAGTGCACTCCGACGTTTCACCAGCTACGTTTACGTCCCACTAGGGAATAAATACTATAAATAAATTGGAATGAAAAAAAAAAATACTAATAAAAATAAAATGTGAAATAAACTTTTCAATAGCCACATGTTTCAGTTGCAGTATTTTGCCGTTTCCACAAATCCCGACAGACAATATAACTTATTGGAGTTACAACTCTCTGTGGCGCTTCGCGGATTTCTCGCAACGTATCAATTTGTCTGAGTGCATGCTTGCAATAGCCTGATTTAATCGTTTAAGGGGAAATTATTATTAAGTTTCGTGCCCGGTGTATGGCAACAGGCGCACCACCTATTCCATGGTGGGCCGTATATGTAACTGGTGAAACGTAGGAGCGAACTGCACTCTGCCTATCTCCGTACTATAAGCACTCGAGACTATAGGCATGATGTTACATTATGAAATAAATTAAATAACATTTCCACAACATATTTTTTGTTATATCACGCTAGGTTTTGAACGGGATAGGCAGAGAGCACTAACTGTTAAATGTTTCTATACTACAGGTTTGACAAGCTTTTTCTACATTCATCGCTTTCTTCATACATGCTCGCCAGTTTTGGGGATTTCAGAGTTCCCCATCAGCCAGTACCTGATATTGTACTTGTTCTACAATATATTTTTCCACACGGACCGGACATGTTCTGCTACATGTACCTAATGCTCTTTTCATACACGCACATCGTCGAAGACTTCTGCCTCGTCCATCAACTCCATCTGATTATATTCCTACTGGGTATTGTTAATAAAAATATAATACGTACTACTTGTCAAACAATTATTTAAAATTGAAGAAAAATTAAGTCTATAGTTTATATGAAGCATATAACCTAACAATTGTTTTATTTTTATACATAATTATCTACAAAGCTTTAAGATTCTTATAATAATATCAACAGCATATTAAGAAACTGTTTATATACATTTCATGTTAATTATGAAGCGGCAATAAATCATCTAAATGCGTCTAGGAATCGTACCGTGTATGGAACTTACTAGAACAACAGCGGAGTGCGGCAATCGCTAGCAACGTATCAATTTGTCTGAGTGCATGCCCTGCTATAGCCCTGATTTCATTAGCATAGTACCCGCTGGGACAAGAATGTGCAGCGGAATAAATCAATCAATGTATGAACGATCCGTCGGACATCGTGTTGTCTGATAGATAAGTCCTGGAATTGAGATGTTGCTGCGAATGTGTGGCAATGTAGTTGTGTGCCAATGGGCTCTATTGATAATTCTGTATTTAAATTCGTATTAGTATTTATGAAAAATCTAAACACCATAACGGCTGTATTGTATTAAAGGGGTCGGAAGAGGATTGTGGTAGGTACTTACGCTTTTCACCGGTTATTTTATTTATTTATTCTTTAATGTTTACCTATAGTAAGCGTACAAAGGGCACACTTAATGCCTGATGGCATGTATTATTATGTTGCATAAGAAAATTTTAGGAACGATTATAGTCATGTAGGTACATTTATAATAATAGCAGTGGTTTACGTTTAACATGTATGATATTACAATGAAGTAAATGAAAAGAACCTTTTTACAAATAGTAAAATGGGAAAAAACATAAAATATAATATTTTCAGGAGATAAATTTTGGGAGAAAAAATAACCTCGCTAGTGGCCAAGTTTATGTAAGCTGCTTGCTAAATGTCTTATGATTTTTCATGAGCTGCAACATTTTTTTTGTGTGAGAAAGTTATAAAGTTGTTTACTTAGTTGTATCCTCATTCCGAATTAACAGATCGAGACTTATAATAATCTAACACTTTAATTCGTTAAAAACTGAATAAAAACTGCGTGTGAATGTACCCATAAATTTAACCCATCACGCAGCTATAAAAAGACGTGAGGAGAAAATCATTGAATTGGAAGTGACTGCAGACTAGTATCCGATTTCAAAGTAACGTCAGCAAAAAGCGAAACATAGTGTATGAAAGAAAGTAAAATTGCAAGAAGCGAGGAGCAGCATCACTGAATAATAAGCAGAGATTGAGATCTAACACACAGGGCGATGTGAAATAAGACAAGTATGGTAGTGGACATGTGCGGAATTTCAAATTGAGAACGCATGCGCCCGCGCGGTTCTACCTCCGAACACCATGAACTACTTTTTTGTACCACTTTTTCTGGACTCGATGTACTTCATGCAGCTCTAGTGTGATAACAATGTAACCTTCACTCGGATGTTGCTTAACAGGTTTTTTTTGTTAAGCAAACTTTATTTTTCCATCTAAATAATTTAACTGGAACAGTAAATTACATGAACCAGTGCTCGACCACTTGGCACAACGTTCGTGATAATCTTCTTAACCGAGTGGGATGTTACCACATAACGATCATATGATTTGACTACAAATTTTATGGCCTGACATAATTATGTGCTGTTATAAAATTGTTAAGTGTTTGCTATTCTGAGTTTAGATGAAAATATATTTAGAGCCCGTTGCTTAAAAGAAGGTATTTAGTGTAATTGCACATTTCATTAACAAAACTGTCCTTCCATACTTTTTGACTTTTTAAGAATAAATAAATAAACATTCGGAATTTTTGAGTTTAAATCAAAGAAAATGAAGTAGCTGTGTTTTGAAATGAAGTATTTTATAATTAACCGACTTCCACTGAGGTACTCAATTCGTCTGTATTTTTTTATATCTTTATTTATGTTTGTTACTTCATTACTTCGAACTGGGGGAACCGATTTTGATGATTCTTTTTTTAATCAAAAGGCGGTGCTTTCCTTTTGGTTCCATTTAACTTTGGTCCAGTTCTGACAATGGCATCCATGACAAAACCACATAATGGACGAATAACTCAACATCACGTTAACCGATTTCGACGATTCTTTTTTTATTTGAAAAGGTATACTTCAAAGGTAGTCTGATAAGAGTTTGGTTAGATTCTGATTATGGGATCCATGAGAAAATAACGGAACTCTTCAATTCTTAGGAGTTAATTAACGATACTTTTCCGATCTTTTATTGGCTATCCGGATGTGTTCCAAGTAATTGCCGTAGTCAAATATGACGATTAATGGAACTCCGTGGATTAAGTTAGGCGTTTCTCACTGATTTCGTTTGTTTCATTTAACCCCTTAACGTGTAACGTGTACTTTATGTTATATTTTTTCACGTACGTGTGTTGTATCAATCGAAAAATGAAAATAACAAAGGAAATAAAAAAACAATCGTTTTATTGATATTTATCATTTACATGGGATTGTAAGCTATAACACTTATAAATTAATTGTGCTTCGAGTAAAAGTTGTAGTGTTTCTTTGGCTGACACCGACTCCAAAAATAGCAATAATTGTACCTGTGTTATATCATCGTAATAGTTTGATTGACTTTGACTATTTTTTTTATTGCATTGTATTTTTTTTTGATGTCGGTTTTTTGTTAAAATTTTTGTTTATATTTTCTATCACACATACGTTATCTTCGTTTTTTGTAAATAAGAGGTCATGCTATCATCTCGTTTAAAAATATTGTATGTACTTATCACGCACGTACCTACATATGTACCAGTAGTCCTTCAATGAGATATGAAAAATGTTGCACAGAAATATATTAAAAATATTGATTGATTAGTGGGAGTGTACGTCACTGCTCTGCACACCTCAAACATTACAGGCGTCATGGATGTCGGGCACGCTGGTCTGCGTGGCCGACTACTGGCGTAAAAACCAGAGGGCGTGGGAAGAGGCAAATGCCTCTTCCCACGGAAGGACGGCTCACAGGGGCGTCGCGATAGGAAGGGACGGGTGGGTTTAACTGGACATCCGGCAGTCCTAATAGCGCAGAGGAAGGTCTTTGAGGGGGTTTTCTAAAAGTAAAAGTCCCACATAGCCCGGTACCTCTACCGGGATACCGGGTACCTGTTGAAGGGTCGGTGGATGTATTCTTTTCTCGCATTTTTATTTATGCTATAGCTATGTACTATACGACTATACCACTATACGAACGTAGAACTTAAGGTTCTGTTCGTCACTATGTTAGATCACTTATTTTAAAATATGCAGTAGCACATCTTTTGAGTTTCTTGCGCCGTTTCTTCTCCATAGTGAATCATTTTCCGAAGCGGTGGTAGTTTTAATTTGAGGTACAAAAGTATACCGATGAACCAGTTGAATAAATGATATTTGAGTTATTCGAGTCTATCTGTTATTTCTTTAACTGCCATTCTACATTCCGACATATTAATAACAATAGATAATTAAACAAATAAAGAACTAAGAGCGTTTCGTTACCGCCGGAACCATCCGTCCCCTACAACGACTGGTTAGCGTCTCGCATCTGAGCGCAGGAGCGGCGAGCGCTTGCATTTATCGCCTTTGCCCCCACTACGACAAAATTGAAAGTCATGAGTCATGTTGTTTACGAAGCGCCGGCTGGGGCTTCCAGCACGCGTACAATAACCATGCACAGAGACACCTGTGCGTCGACATTGTGTATGTATAGTGGTATTGACGGGGATCGAAACAATATTTCACAGGATCGTGTAAGATAACACTTGGAAGTTGCATTGTTGCCTGTTACAGTGTTACGTCCTGTGTCCTGATAGGACGCGGGACGTAAGTCTTACGCTTTCATATGCAATGACACTAATATTTATAGGGGTTATGCTAGATTTACTTTGAATTTATAGTCGCAAAACCTTGCACGAAGTCCGTATGTATGTATCTCTTTGATCCATTTCGTAAGATGTCACAAGAGCACATTTTGAATTCTACGAGTATTCTGAGAACCTTTTTACTATGTGATTGATAACAGATATCAACTTGTTGTCATTGTAATCCTGTGATTACAATGACAACAAGTTGTCTTGAACTTTACGGATCAAAATGCATGAGCTTGTTTCATGTTCAGCGCCTCTAAACATTTCCGACCCTTCCTTCTTGTTGCCATGTCAATGCCACTTGGAGCGGCACGCGTGCACCTCGCAGTCCCGCTCTGAACCAAGTGTGACAGTAGAAGGTAAGACAGAATATATTGTTATGTCCATAACTATAGTGTTGGTTCCGTAAAGAGCGATGATTTTATCAAAACCTATTATAGGCAACTCTCCTTCTCTTTAACTTTGTTTCATTTTAAAGTAACATCACGCATGTAATCCCCGAAGAGACAGGCAGAGGAATGTAGGACACTCCCACGTTTCACCAGTTACTTTTAACTCCCACGATGGAATAAGTGGTGAGCCCGTTGCCATATACCGGGCATATATCCAGACTCCGAGCCACTACTAGAGAATCTAAATTAGAAAATTTAGTAGTGCCCGAACCGGGAATCGAACCCAGGACTTTCCGTTCGGCAGTCACACTTGCAACCTACACGACCAACGAGGTCATTTCAATACGACAACAGTCATTTCATTTTATTTTGCATGATATTTGTTTTCGTAGGTAGACGTATTCCTGTACATAATTATGCTCGTAGGCTGTTATAATAATATGATGGATCTAACTTTTTATTACTAGTCTTACAATATAATAGCAATGATAGCAGTTTGAAGTTTGATCTTTCACTCCGGAGTCCAGGTTCAAATCTTGACCCGCAGTTCCTTACCAAACGCGCGTTTACGTAAATATCAGGTGCTATAACAGTGGAGGAAAAAATCGTTAAGAAACCTGTAAACCTTAGAGTTCATAAAAGAAATCGATATGTAAGGCTTGTGAAGTCTGCCAATCCGCACTTGGCCAGAGCGGCTGGCTACATTCACAACCGTTTATTCTGAGACGCGACCCGTGTTTCAACAGTGGAATGATAAAAACGATGGAAAAAGGATCTTGATAGTACATAGTTTTATTGAGGATAGTACCGGTAGTACCACGCGTCCTTGCTATCGGTAGCAGGTTTATCTTCACAACTACATTTGCAGTTTTCTCAGTTTACAGCGGCATAATCCGGAAATCGCAAGTGACTCGTGTACTTTCCATCAACGTTGATTCCTTGTTTTAACCAACTGAAGACTTTCACTGTTTGACTTTGACTTTTTGCTTGATTTGTATTTGATCGGGGATGATTAAATATAGTTATATATTTGAACAGCACAGCAACAGTCCTGCTAGAGAACACAGCAACAGTGCGAACATAGACAAAGGCATAAGGCACGGTGACATATCATCACTAACATTTTTCTTCGCAGTTATTTAGAACGTAATAATAATAATAAAATACCCGTATCCAATAGACGAACAATAACTTAGTTGATGAGGACGAAAAGAAATTATGGTCCCTTACCAGTGGAATAAAACAGTAGGAAATTAATTAGTCAAAACGATTTTTGAGTACATCTCTTGTTTATGTAGATCACAAACATACTTTACATGTTCATCTTGGTTAAGGACAGATTATTATAACAAGTAATTTCACGCCTGTAATCCCCCAAGAGGTAGGCAGAGGAATGTAGAACATTCCCACG
>DWFO01004651.1:0-11176 GCA_018246595.1 Mimoniades nurscia nurscia
CGCGATCCTTTAAGCCACGATTTTGTAACTCCTGAAAATAAACCAAAGTACATTAGTGGCTGCTGGTTACTTAATGAGTCTCGCTCCTTTTGTTGTTAATTAATACTTGATTTGTGTTCTTCGTATGATTTTTGGGAGATGCTACCCAGCAAAACGACATCAAAGGACTTCTGAGGGGTGTTCGGGGCGGCAACTGTGTCTAATAAAAGTTAGGAGCAACTTTGAGGAAATTACATTCGTGTTTTGTTTCTGTAACGAAAGATCCAAATACTTCGTTTTTCGTTTTTCGTCGACCCATAGCTATTTTTGTTATGAGAAAAAAAAGGTCTTTTAAGTAATTATGTTTTCAAATATCTAAGAAAATTCAGTCCATTGGTGTATTTTTTTTCCAATTGTTTAAGTAGATCATATAAAAATGCAAATGTACAATTTAAAGTTTTGAAATTAAAAGTAGGTACATACGAGTACATGTGTGTCATTTGGTGTATCTAATTGTTAGTAGAGTTAAGACTTTTCCATTTGTAACATTGACGCGTTGGAATCCCTTGCGGAATTTTGTTAGTAGTTTAAAAAAAAAAGTAAAATTAGAATCAAAAGATTGTACCTTTTCAAAAAAATGTATTTCATTCTAGGAATGTTTCATTAAACCAAGTTTTTGTCATTGTTTCCAGGTATGACGAAAATCCTTCAGAACTTCTTTCAAACACAGAAAGACTCAAAGTTGCGCTGCAACATACAAACCGAATTAATACAGGTAAGATTGTGATTATTTATTTATTTCTAATCGAATTGACAGTAATATTTAAATTAAAAATCATTTTTAACATACTAGACAACACTGCAGCGGTTATTAAGCGAATCAAATATTTCGCGAAACGTTTGACTGATATATGAGTGATTTAATTCCTAGCAAGGTTTCCAGAATTTTCGCAGTCTTCGCGGGAACTTTCGGTAAAGTATCATCCCCATCTACGGTTTAACTAATAAGCAACTGTGAATGCTTTATCTTTTGATTGTAACAGTATCGGAACTGTTTAAAGCGTATAATAAAATAATAAAGATGTTCATGATCGAGTTGAAACATCTTTTAAAGAGTAGGTATTGTCTACACCCCTTAAACGTCAACATAAAAAAGGCTTTTTTAAAGATAGGTGTAGATACTCGTAAAAACAATGTATTTCAAATAAAAATCCATTGAAAATATTTTTTCTTGTTATCTAAGTAGGTAGGTACTTAAGACTTGGGCACGTTCGATTAAATCTTTCCAGCAAGTTCAGTACAGTATATATCAAAAATAAATAGGTTATAAATCGATCTCTATCTAGAATGACGTCGTTACATCGGACCCATACGATTTAAATACGCACGTTACGATATCAAGATGGCCGGCCGGCGACCGGCGCCGTAACTCACAGCCGGTATACTTCCATATCGGACCGTTTTGACATTGGTCCGTCGTAAATTTGATGCTTGTGAATGTACCGCCTATATTTTTACTTCTGTATTATTTTTATTAAAGGCATACAGGCAGCAAAAATATGACCCATACTGTTCCTGGCAGTGATGCAGTATACTAAGAGTTTTACTAAGACTTAACGCAGATATCATTTCGAGCCAGTCAATACTGGGTCATAGAAAAATAGATGACGCAGCCAAGAAAAACGAGTGCCATTGACGTAGTAGCAATCTTTTAAATCATTGTTCTATTATCTTCGTACCTTGTTGCAGTGCCGTGGTACTTGAGATTGAAAAACTATGTCTAATCTTATTGTTCTTTCTGTTTAATTTTTGTTTCTTGATTTTATGGGTGTTGACAAATAAAATGCAATATTCTATGTATATTGTTCACGAAAGGCCATTATTATAAACGTTATTGTATTATACAAACGCAATACTTGTAGCGTATATTTTCTAATATAGTTGCAGATACTACAATAAACATATCAATAAGTCTATCGATAAACAAGACCCCTATTAGAACTATCTTCGTATTCGATGCACGTACATAAGATCAATTACAGTTGTATCATGTTAAGGTCGGGTATTAAAAGGGAAGAAAATAACTTTGAGAGCTTCCACCTTCCCTCCAGCGATCGGACCCTTGAGCGTCGGAAGCTACTAAGATAAGTGAAAGAAGCTCGTTCCTTGTTATTTTTACTCGGATCTGTAACTTTATTACGTTAGTATGGACCTTTCGATAAATGACTCCACTTTCATTCGAGATAAGTGTTTCATGTACCACGTACACTTTTACAAATACCTAACATACATTTTGGGGACGGGAGGGTAGAGGATAGGTATCGCATCATGCAATAAGGGAAATAGAATTTACAAAGACACTTGATTAGTATTATGTGTGTGTGTGAATAGTATGTTTGTGTGAATAGTATTAGCTGCGTCCTATGATAAGGGGTGGTGCTGCCATCTAGGCGATAGCGTTGCTAGCAGCGCAACGGTGCTATCATTCGTTGAATTTGAATATTTAGCTAATACCCACTACCCAATTCGAAAGTGTATGCTAGTTTCATATAAACCAGAATGTCGGATATTTCACAATTTGTATTTACTACATATGCATGAATGTACGAAATGAAACTTAAAAACGTATAAACGTTTTCACGGCGGTTGCTCCATTTGAATTTCAAAATACTCGGATTGCGTATCAGTTAACGGGGGGTCTCCAATCGGTCGGTATGAGCGGTTACATCGGCGTATCGTTACCCGGGACACGAATACATGGCTCCATGGGGACCTCGAGCCTTATAACTATCGTAACTTATTACAATCCTACGAGTACATTCTATCTTTCGGTATGTTTCTACTGAACGTCAATTCGTTAAGCCGTTTGATAAACGTTTGATTGATTAATGCTGGTCCCACATTGTACGTAAAATATTGATATTCCAACATTATTCGCAATTACTACATGATATCGGAGTCCGGATTCGTGCCGTGTGTATGGGAATAAGCTCACTTCCTATAACATGGTGGGACGTATACGTAACTGGTGAAGACTGCGAGTATTCTTCTCTCATATGCTTACGTAAGTGTTACTGTTGGACTTGCATTGTACGCGAAAAATTGATACTTATGCAAAAGTACATTTAACATACCATTTAAATTATTGTCATCATCATCATCATCAGCCCATTCCCGTCCACGGCTGGACATTGGCCTCTACAATAGTACGCCACGGAGCTCTATCTTCAGCTCTTCGCAAGCAACCGCGGCCGGCCACTTTGTGTATGTCGTCGAAGTTATTATGCAGTGTCCAAATTATGGTAACAAGACATACAAATGATAATGTTCCTTCAATAAAATTAATATTGATAAGATTTTCAACGACTGTCAATATTTCTATATTTAATGACATCGCACAGAGGTCCAGAGGCTTAAAGTTATCGCCTAGCTCAGCCGTCGCGAGCTTCGCAGTGTACGTGACCGGCCGCTCGTTCGTGAGAATTCACGTGGAGCTAAATAAAAAGAATCCGTGTGTTCAAAGTGATTTTATCTCTGGAAGCATTTCTGCATAATTGTGCCCGTGAGCAGACAGCACTAACACAGTGAACACGAATATAACTAGACGTTCGTTCGGTTTATAAACTTGGTTGTGAGCATGTAGAGCGTGGTCCGCTCGCAAATCTGACGCTGGTCCAAATTGCGAGCGTTGTCTAAAGTGAAATAATACTAGGCGCTGCAGAAGGCACGATAAGCATTTAGTGCCTATTATCGTTAGGTGGTTAATAAAAAGAATGTGCAATTAAAGGCAGCATGTATACCGATAGTGCATGCTCCAGGCCTATTACATTTACGTTGAAACCTTCAGCCAGCATTGGTTCGTAAAAAGAGTTACAGCCAAATATTCCTCACAACTTGTATTGTGAAGTTGAATAAAAATTTTGCTAATGAATTTTAAACTTTAAAATTATTCATTAGCCTCGCAGGCTAGATCGTAATTTCTGAAAAGACAAAAAAAAACTTATAATTGGTAATATCTTTAGAATTGTAATGATAGAATCTTATTTCCCTCGTTTATCCCTTTTTTGCATTAAATTAGAAACGACTTTTTGTTATATTTGTTAAGAACACTGTTATAAGATATTTTTTATAACTTGACATTTACTCTTTTTTTTTACTCTTATTTTCTTACTGCTGTATTTAATTGTGTACACATGTAATAAACACATGAAGTAAACACTACGGAAAAGTACAAACATTTTCAAATAAATTTTCACCAATATGTTTAACAGCTCAGTGAAATAGGAAATGAGCCGCAAAACTAAAGAATCCAGACGTCGTTGAGAAAATCAACAAAATTGACAAGGAAAAATGGAAGAAAATTTTCGGAGCGGAAGAACAAATATAAGAGAATGAGTTATAAAAATAAAGAAGGAAGATTTTCGCGCCGTACAAAGTTATAAAACTGGAAAGCGGAAACGAGGTGGTAACATTCTCTGGAAATGTGATTGGCTGATTTGAGAAATAATATAGTTATTGTAGTTTATGTTTTTCGAAACTCTTTTTAATTGCCTCAGTGTTCGAGTGGTTGCGAACGCGACAACCGATCGAGAGGTTCTGTGATCAAATCCCGGTTCGGGTACTATTCGAATTGTTCAACTAGAGTAGCTAGTTAAAATTTTTACCAATGGCTCGGAGTCTGGACTTGTGCCCGGCTTACCACCATCCATGGTGCGATGTAAACGTGAACGGTGAAACGTAAGCATGTACTACACTTTCCTTTACCTACCTCTTCGTAAATTACAGACATAATTTTATGTACGTCAAGAAAATAATTAACTTGAACAAAGATAAATTTCCTAAACATTCATTAAAACATAAGCGCCTCTATCAGTACTGTTCAAATATGTCTCAAACAATACATAACGTAGCAATCAAACGCCAACTCGCCTAAAAGAGATTAAACTTTGTAATTTGTAAGCAACAGAAAACAATGGCATGATCCGCCCGGCCGCGAGCGATGTTCGTGGGAAATACAACAAAGTAGCTGAAAATTTAGATGCTAATCTACGCTAATGTCATTTAGTACAATCACCACAAATTACAATTTCTTACTTATTTTATTCGTTAACGGCTACGTTTTTCTCTGTAGCATAATAAAATTCGTCGAAATGGGCCCTTATGTTAAATTAAGGTTTAAATTAAGAATTACATTTTATTTTTTGTCTGTGATAAGGTTTATTAGAGAAACATTGTCACAGGGATTCTCCGAACTGTTGTAAATTATTTACAAAACAAAACTTTACTAACTGATAAATGTTACAAAGAGTAATGTTATTTTAGTGCCTCGTTGGTCGAGTTGGTTTCAAGTGCAACTTTCGATCGGGAGGTCCTGAGTTCAAATTCCTTGGAATTTTCTAATTTACATTTCTAGTTACGACTCGGAGCCTAGGAATACGCCGGGTGTATGGCAATAGGCTCACCACCTATTCCATGGTGGGACGTAAAAGTAACTGGTGAAACGTGGGAGTGTTCTACATTCCTCTGCCTACCTCTTCGGGGATTACAGGCTTGATGTTACGTTATATATATTCTAATTTAATTTCTACTAGAACTTAGTTGTAATCTTTTCATAGCAACGGAATATCTAATAATTTAAAAAACAAGAGATATAGTACTTACACTATCAGCTACAATAAATAAATAAATGATTATTATTATACCTACATTTAGATTAAATAAATAAATAAATATTGGCTCGTCCTCTATTTCATGGAACGTATATAAGCTTACCTTCGATACCGTGGCGGAAAACATAACCGGCGAAAAGTGGGAGTACTAACTCCCTTTGTCCACGCCTTCGGGGAAATAAAGGCTTGATTTTATCTTACCAGTCTAAGCCGTATATTTATGTTGGCCACAAAAAAGTGCTGAAAAAAATAAAAATTACCTTCGTGATTTATACAATTATTATATTTATACCTGGCCTTATACATATATCTCAAGTGTCAGGATATTATAAAAACACTAGACTTTTTTGTTGGCGACCTGTCGTAAGATATGATCCGTCACGCGCTACTTGAAGGCGTATTCACAGAGGGCGCCTCGATGACTTGAAACGTATTATAAATGATAAATGAAAGCAGATACATTACATTTTTGGAATTACGTGTGAACGTTTTGTTAAACATGTCACGTAGTCATTATTTTATGTAAAATTTGTAAGAGTGAGATGTAATGTGTAAATGTGATACGCTTCTCTGCCCACCTCTTCGAGACTTATAGGCGTGATGTTTCCTTAGCTAAATTATTGTTATCATCTGTCATGTCCTGCAAATAACCAAGTAGCTTTCTGGGGCGGATGGAAGGCACTCGAAGGGCGGGAAGTTATGTAAGCGGGATAACCGCAGATATGAATTATTTACCCGTCGTCTCATATTATATCTTGACGTGTCGTATGATGAAGTGGTTTTATCTTTTTACATATGTATGTACAGAAAAGGAAATGGGCATTGTGCATGTACATATGCTACTCGGTCTTTTTTAATAGTAACACGCTCGCGCTTGTCCACAATGTCATCATCATCTTCATTATCAGCCCGTGTAAATTCACATAGGCCTCCCTAGAAGGCCTTTTGCTCATAATCCCTGCGCTAGGCATGAGGGTCGGGATCGGGTATGGCAGAGCAGGGCTTCACGCTGCTGTATAGCCTCTACGGTGATGACATCTAGGACATTTAGCTGTCCTTAGGTAGCTTATGCCAGACCGCGATCGCCTTTTAGGACACACTGGTATCCATGCACAGAGTTGTGGAACGTATTCTTCATCCACTCTGAAATGGATTGTGTCTCGGAGTGACTAAAATCTCACCGTATGGTAAGTAAGATAGAGCCTAGCGTGCTACCCGCTTGCGTAGAAAGTGCCTATTTACTCATGTCTTTAATATTTTATATAACATGTTTGTTAAAGTATGCAGACAACTGTACCGCGTGTAAAGTGAAAGTGAATTTGTACCTGAAACCAACCGACGACCGCACGCTGGAGGTCGCGCGGTTTTATAACTTTCAATTTATACCCGAAACAATTGTCCATTAATTTGCGATAATAATTTCATGTAACTTTTCTCATTGGCTCGAGACCGCTTTTCACTAGATTTATTGTCCAAAGTTTGTGTTAAGGCCAAGAGTAGGCTCCGAAGTCTCCCCCGAAGGGGAAAGTTTTGTAAACAATAAATAATTGGTAACGCCCTTTGTTCAATTTGTAAAATATATACTAATTTTAGACACTGTAGAAAGGAATAGCTAAGAAGATTGTAAGCTTCTCTAGACAAACTACGAATTAGATTATGTTGCCTTTTTAAATGACTTCGTAATAAATGCCAGCCATCTATTTTATTTTTAAAATTACAATATTTTCCTTTTCTTGGCTCTATATTGTCTTAACTGCTACGATAATATAATTAATTGAGTGTCCAAACTTTAAATAAGGCGGAAATTCCGAACAATTAAAAACATTCCTCATGGACACCACATTTCCTATTCAGGTAGCTGTCCTCAGGCTTACTTGCCATCTTCCTAATCACAACAAACATGAGCTTTCAAAAGGAGTTAGCAATTAATAAACAAATTATGCCATTTAAGAAATTTTACAATTAATAACAACAACTTTCTAAACTAACTGAATCATTAGTGGGGGTCATTTTATAATATAAATAGGGCAAACCTAATTTTCAAAAGTTTTAATTCCCTTTTCACATGTTTCATAAAACTCGACAGATTACATGAACTTCGGTTCGTTCGGTGCTCGGAACCGATCAAATACGATTTAGTAAGTTCCAGAAGTTTTACAAATGAAATCGTTCGACCGACTAGACTCCGTTTTGGGGTAACTACTGACCTTTTTCGTTACTCCTGTGATCGAATAATTGGAAATATAAAGTTCAGTACCGCAACCTTTTATGAGGATTGTTAATGTCTGTTGTACACGGGTTTGGTAATACATTTTTAAACAAACGTAATATTTCAAAACTAGAATTTGTGTAGTATAACCACAGCTCTTCCATGGTGGTGACACAGAACTGTTGAATTGAGAGATTGTTTAACTACACGATTCTGCCTACCCCTGCAGGAAGATATAGGAGATTTCACGAAGAAGTTAAAGTCATAGGAGATAGAGAAGACAGAAACGGAAGAAGAAGAATCGAGTGGGAGGGAGAGCCCGGCGTGTGCTCTTATTGGTAGTGTGGCTGATAATCTATCATAAGACACACGCGGCTCTTCCTTCTGCTTTCATCTACTTCAAGAAAAAATAATACAACACATACTGAATATTGTCCAGTACTCAATGAAATATTGACCATATTTCGAAGAAATTGCAAACAATTAAGAAGAATACAATGTTTACTGCATTTTTATATACAATTCTAATTCTAATCTATGGTGCTTCAGTTTATATTTATTTCGCTATTATGTATTATGATTATTAGGTATGTGTATAGGTCCGTATGGATCAAGCTTTTCGTAAAATTTGACATCTGTACGAGTACATGTTTATTCTCTCCGCCTGTTCCGTAGGCGGTATAACATAATAGCTGAATCGTAGGAGTTTACTACACTCTACCTACCCCTTCGGGGTACTGCAATCGTGCTGTTTTATGATATCTGTAGATATTTTTGTGAAAATTATATTCTCCTTTTCTGGATAAATACTGAAAAACGTGACGCGAAGCAGTGAAAATAGAATACTTCCCTTCGTACAATCTGCGGCTCCCGGACGTTGCCCCGGAATGCTAAGTACGTCCTCGAGATTGTGTCCTTCGTGTTAGTTTACCTGCACAGACATCTGTACATAAATAGTAATTCTACATGGAATACTTTCACTTTAGAGATAAGGAATAACGAGCTTGGTAATAACAATAAGAATTGATAGAAGATATTTTGTATTACCTATTAAATTTGTAGTTAATTTTCGTCCAAAATTCGGTTGGGTAACGTTTAACAACTGTAGCAATTCAAGTTTCACTGAGAAAATTATTTATATTCCGTTTATTTAAGTACTCGTATGTATCTATGTATGTGTGTAATAATGACTGTGACTTTGTATTTTAAAACATTAAAACGGATACCTTTTAACTGCTTTCGTTTCTTGGCCATAGTTTTTATATGAGTTCTCGCACTATCCTACATAGCAGATATTTTGAAATACGCATCCGATTGTCGTAAGGGTATGAAACGCCGATAAAAGCAAGCGATACGATATAACGACTATTGCCTAATGATGACAGAGATACTAAAACGCTCATAAAGAAATTTCACTTGATGTTCTCATACGCTGTTAATTAACTGTACAGATGGGTTATTGGCGTGCCAGCGAAAGTGGACTGTGAATTATTCAAAGTTACATTAACTAAGCAAGTAGTTTATCTTCTGTACCATGTAAAAAACATGTACCATTTTAATATGCCATGCATTTTAATATGACATGCATTTAAAAAGCACAATTAATATAATGACCGGTAATGTTTTAATTATATGCAAATTTACCCAAATTCCATAAAGCCAACCTATTAAAGTGATTTATGGCACAGTAGCAGCAAAATATACTTTGCATTATTAAAGTATCAGCTCTTCAATAAATTTTCGGTTTGTTTATTTTGAGCATTTATTCATATACCGTGGAGCCAGCGCGAAACCCCGCCTAAGAGGATTATAGGCGCAGGTAAACAAAGGGCGTCCGAAAAGCCTCCTAATTAAACATCACGATGAATTCAATTTGATTTACTTTTGCGTCTCGAGCCCCGAGTAAAGTTCACCCCTTCAGTGTAACAATGATAACATCCTTAATGTTATTAAGAAATAGAGGTATTTTAGCGTTTCGTTGTATAAAATCTTTGGTATGATCCTATGTCTGACATCGGCAATAAGCTGAATGTTATGATCAGCACAAGTATTTATAGATAGAAATACGTATTTACTTAATTTACTGCGTTTCACAGAATTATCACACGTAAAGTGTTGTCGCCAAATTACTTATGTCCTTGCTTTACATTTAAGAAGTCGCAGATTTTTTCTTTAATCTTAGCTAATACTTAAACAATACGTACGGCTGATAAAAATGATATTTTGGATATATGTATAAGCTTCTAGCCTTTAAAAAGAGTATGAGCCTTTACGAAGAGAATATTCGTGTAATTAATAATACAGTTTACAACATTTTTGTGTAAAAATATAAAATGTCCGTCCGCTCGCACCGTCATCGCCACCAGCGGGTAACGCATATACGAAATTGCAAATTTAGCAATTACTGACGAATCGTAATTAAATCAAATCACACGCTCCGTGCGCTCTGCCACCGAATTATGTCCCAGGCTGGCCGAAAGCTAATTACGAAAATGATTTTGTATCATTACCGGTCAATTTTTTTTTTATAATCCGGTCACCATATTATGCTCACAAAACAAGTGAAATCAAATTACATAAATATTCACAACTCTCAAGAGTGGGCACTTCAAATCTCTACTTGTGCTTTTATGATTTTCATTACTTAATTTTATCGATTTTAACGATTTTCAGTATTGCTTAGAAAATAAAAATAAATCTATGAATCAGGATACTTGCGAAAATGTATAAATATTGACAATTTTTCGCATATATAATATAATCAAATTAATAGAAATAGAAAATCTTGATAGCGCTCGCTAATAGCCCCGCGGTAGAATCTCGGATTTCTACCGTATTATTAGCTCTTATTTAGGAAATAGATTACAACGAGTACAAATAAAAGGATTCAAATCTTTGGGCGTATGTGTGAAGTTTGGCGTACCTCAAAGTTCTATCTTAGGTCCATTCTTATTTTTAGTATATATAAACGATTTGCCCTGCTCAATACGAAATTTATGTAATATGGTGTTGTTTGCAGACACATGTTTGATATTTAAGGTAAAAAGATAAACCAAAGATATAAATAACATTAATGAGGCACTTCAAAGAGTTCATAGCTGATTTAGCGCAAACAATCTTGTGTTAAAAAAAAAAACCAAATGCGTGAGGTTCACTTTGCCCAATGTAAAAAAGTTGAAGATGGATGTTACCATTAACAATGAGCACCTCGAATTCGTGGATGAGACAGTTTTCTTAGGGACAAATATAGATTCTAAGTTGCAGTGGAGCCCTCACATATCTAATTTGTGTAGTAAACTTAGTTCTGCAGCTTATGCTG
>DWFO01004652.1:0-11175 GCA_018246595.1 Mimoniades nurscia nurscia
GTTATGTTTAGCAAGTGCTGTCCTGGCACGTAAAGTTGGGCATACAGAATAAAAACGCCGTTTTTTTACCAGACTGGAGCAGACAGCTCGGAGTCTGGATGTGTGCCCGGTGCATGGCAATAGGTTCACCACCTATTCCACCGTGGGACTTAAAAGTAACTAGCGAAACGTGGGAGTGTTCTACATTCCTCTGCCTACCTCTTAGGGGATTACAGGCATGATGTGACTTTTATTAAAGTAAGGTTCTCGTTTGTCTAGCGTTTGCAAGGGCGATTGCTAACCTAAGGTATTATTGGGTTATTCTAATTTGAAATTTCCAGTACTACCCTACCCTATCTATCCCTGCACGGCTTCTTCCTGCACTTAATGCACTGGTCTGCCAACCCGTTCAGGGAAATACAGGCGTGATGTTACGTTAAAATGCAATAGAACGATGTCGATCAGATTATATTCTCCGGCAATGAAGACCCTGACGGAAGCAAATTCGTTAGACAACTAACCGGCACTAGCTCAATGCACTAACAATGTTTACTTCTTGCGATCGGCTCCCAGTTTGCGTTTGAGACGTCTTGATTTCTAACTCACTAATGGAATGAATGTTAGTCTTGGTCAAACATGAACTCGATGTGATAATGAACGAATCTTTACTAGACGAGTCTCCATAAACAGCAGAGCATAAGTAAGACAAATGACATGATCTTGTTTATTATCCATTGATATTCAAGCTTGTGTTCATAGCAATGAAAGTTCCTATGCCCTTATGGTATAGAAGGGGCTGATGTAGATAGATAGTGAGGTAGGCAGAAAACTCTTTGTTTCCAAATGCGAGGTCGGCCATAAAACACATACAAACGCGATAAATATAAATTATGGACGCCCTTATCGCTTGCTTATAGACGATTTCTACCAGGCAATCCGAAATAATAGCCACAGGAATGGCGTACAATGACAAAGGAAAGGCGTTATACGCAACAACATAATTTTTACACATGATTTAGTGTTTGATTTTATAGACTATTAATTTGTTTCAATCGAATTGAATTTAAGCTATTTTTATTAAGTGATCACGTCATGGCTGATTTGAAACAGCTCAATCAAAACAGCATTAAGGAGTTTCTACATCGAAAACGCTATAATAAAATTGCTCTTTGAATGTACCTCGTAATAGTCCGTTTGTGAAAGTGTAGTTTACAGTTACAGTTCCATACATTCTAATTATTTATCATACACATCATCTAATTATTTATCATACACATCATCTAATTATTTATCATACACATCATCTAATTGTTTATCATACACGTCATCTAATTGTTTATCATACAAATCTGTATATGTTATTCGACCTGGGAATCGAACCCGGGACCTCCCGATCGACAGTTGCACTTGCAACAAACACGACCAACGAGGCAGTTAATACGATAGTGGTTAATATGTATATCAAAAGCCCAGCGAGATTCAAGATCGATTGTTGGACTATACTACGACCAAATGCGTTGAGGATAATTTTGACTAATTAATGTACTATCACTAATTGTACCTAATGATTTCCCTAATAATTGTACCTAATTACGTGATTCACATTCACACATACTCGATAATCTATGGATGTTGTTAACGTAACGTCATCACGCCTGTAATCCGCGAAGACGTAGGCTAAAGAATGTATATTTCCGCATTTCATTAGTTACGTTTACGTCCCATTATGGAAAGGTGGTGAGCCTATTGCTATACACCGAGCTCATATCCAGACTTCGAGTCACTTCTAGAAAATCTAAGTTCGAAAAATTTATCTTATTAACTTCTCTGTATGTCTTAAAGCAATAGGTTCACCCCCTATACTGTGGGACACACAATATAACTACTCAAAAGTGTTTTGTTATCTTTCTATATACATTTTCTTTTTCCCTCCATCTTCTTATGGTTTCTATCAGTAATGACTATATTTGAAATAGTAGCAATAATGACCATATCTGTAATAGTAGAGGAATTAGAAAGTGAAAATATTTGAAATTATATAAAGTTTGTTCTGTATATATACTACCACACACTGCAGTGGTAAATAAACAGCAATCAATGTGATTTCGTACACCAGTGATTTAAAAAAAAAACTCCAAAACATCTTTGACGTTCACGGAAATGTTTGCCAATATTTTCTCTTTGTGAATATCTATAAGTTCACCCTGGGGCCATTTCTCGACCTTCTTTTCGCTGCGATTCAATAAAATGCCATTTAAAATGTCGTTGTTCAGTACAATGGTTAAAAATCTTTTAAGCCTTATATTTATTTTATTACTTTCGAGTTGTTGAGTGCAGCCATAGTAGCGATCGGAATTGATAGGATAATTTTTAATAATGATATTTTAACTCTTCTTTAAATAGAGCGTGCTACGGCTTTCATTTACAAAAATATATATTAAATAATATAGAGTTCTGGTAGATATATTTCAGAACATAACCTAACCTAAAATAACCTTATCTATTAATAATTTTGGTTAGTTCGACACAGTCTATGTTAATTCTATTCCGATCGCTATATTTGGGTATAGAATGTTTTCTTTTGTGTATAATTCTTCATGATTTAAAATAACATAATTTTTTTAAGTGAGTGACTTTTCGTGTGCTATTTTTTTTTCAAGTAAGTGACTTTTCGTGTGCAAAATTGTTTCCAAATCCCCATAAAGTACGTCCGATCATATGGCATGATCCTATGGCACGCTTGCCACTCCCATCGATAATCTCAAATGTCAGGGCTTTTAAATAGTTCAACGCTATGGAACATCTATCAAGACAAAACGTATAACTTTCATGACCTATACAATGAAACAGATATTTTTTTGTATCTTCAAAAATGTTCTAAATGTTCCTCTGCCTACCTCTTCGGGGACTACAGGCGTGAAGTTACTTTTTTTTTACTCAAAAATATTGATAATTCACAATTGAAAAATTAACATTTCGGAAGAAACTATATGTATTGTTTTCATTGTCTATAGTACTTACTAAAATATTCAGAGCTTAAAAACGAATTGTAATTTAAATGCTTGACTTTACGTCAAGCATTTAAATTATAATTCGTTTTTGTATTAATTTTATTGTCAATGGAGAGTGTATTAATTTTATTGTCAATGGAAATTTCTGGAACGTGCACAATGAAATCATTTATATGAAATAGTTATAATTAGATGACGATTTTCATCACCTACATACATATGTGTACAAGCATGTAAGAAAGTCAATGACGTCATTTTCTTGAAACTCACACACGAGCGAGACTTTATTTCTGGTGCGCTGTGCCATCGACCTAATTTACACATTGTGAATAGACGTTAGATCGAGAACAAGTTTAGTATAGATAGCGTTAAACTTTAAAAAACTGATTTTATCACTATAAAGGCGTCGTCCTATGTTTGTGTGTGGCATTATATTTCGCAATGAACGCAGCACTTTTCAATACCAGTAATGATCGAAATTTAACGACGACTATTTATTATAATTTCAACGTTATACGTATAACGTTCTTGTATTAAAGAATTGTCATTGTTAACCCAATCGCCGTTTTCCTGTCTGACATGAATCTCCTCTCAGAATGTGAAGTGTCAAGGGTTTACAGGCCTTCCAGGACATTATGAACTAGTCTAAAGAATGCAGTTTTCCTGTTGATGTTTACCTTCACCGTTACAGCAGGAATGGTAGTTAAGTATGAAATACAAGCACAATTAAGAAAAAAACAAACAGAGATTTGAGCAAGAGCGAGTAAAGTGATCATCAAACCTTTGTATGAATAACATATACTGGTGCTAAACACGAATTTCCTCACAAAATCACAAAGTTTTGTCCATAAGTAACCACGCTGAACAAGTGAGAATTATTAGAGTTCATGTGCCTTACAGAAAATTATAGGAAACTCTGACATGGAACAACAATGGAAAATGAGCTGTTGATAACAACACTTTGATATAGAGATATAGTGATATAGAGATATTATACAAGTTGGAAGATACATTTAAAAAATAATGGTAAGTATTATTCAACAGTAACTTGATCGTTCTTTGTTCAAAGGCAAGGATCTATTGTACAACGTAAGCTGAATAAGGTCAATTGTATTGAAGATCGATCTCGAAGTGATTGAACATTTCCAGAACATTCCTGACAATAATGTCATCACTATGCCTAATAAAAAAACCACACATAGGCACTTTGTATGAGTTTCGTCCGACTTTATTACAGGTTACCGGTGACAAAAACAAACATCTGTCTCACACAAACGTTTTACTGCCCGCTGGGGTGTAATCCCGTGCCCCGGGATTTTACAGGTCCATCAATGTCAGCGTTATACATGAATGATTATATATTGTATCGTGAAAGGTATTCCAGTAATTCTGGTTGATATATATCTATTGTTTTTATTGTATCATAACCCCATGTCTTTTATGGGATAGGCAGAGAACACCGAGTCTCAAACATCTTTTACTCTTAGAAACCTGCTTTACAACAAAAAAAAAGAAAAAAAAATTGGAGTGCCCGTTTGCAATGTTAAAATAACTGCTTTTTACTATGAAAATATTATATGTAATATACACATAAACATTAGTACATATACATATACCGAAATAACACTTTTTACTATTTTTGTCTATCTGTCTGTCTGTTTGTTCCCCCTAATCTCTGGAACGGCTGGACCGATTTTGACGGGATTTGGACAGGGAGTTAGTTAATGTAATAAGGAGTAACTTGGGATTTCATTTTATAATTTTAGAATTCCACGCGGACGAAGTCGCGGGCACAGTTAGTTGACAATAGAATAACAAATCATGGCCGGTCATTCAATGTAGGTACATAATAATAGCATTATTAAAGCAAAACTACTATTATTATTATTATTACTTTCAACGACTTCCCGATGTGTTTACGGAACGAACGGCACAATGGCCGTACGAGATCGTCATTTGCATTATTCGCATGCCGCTGTAATATCCGTGCGAAGTCTCCCACGGCGGCGTCGCGTCGGCTCAAACGACTACGTGCAGACTCATTCTTATATCCTGCTGCTTTAGGGTTCTTTCAAATACACCGGCACGGAAAGCAAAGCAGGCAAGCAAAGCAAATCGAAAGTGGAACTTTTGCACATTGGAATAAAGTCGTAACATCACGCCGGTAATCCTTGCAGAGGTAGGCGGAGGAATGCATTTAGTACACTCCCACGTTTCACCAGGTACGCTTAAGTCCCACTATGGAATAGGTGATGAGCCTATTGTCTTACATTACATTACCTGTAGACATTAAGATAATACAATGTATCATTTTTTTTCATACGAAGAGTAAAGGGTGCTATGGCGCTTATTAGGGGAAGCCTGTGTCCAACAGTGGTCTGAGACAAGGTAATGATGATGAAGTCTACTTGGCGTATATTGATTGTATGCACATTGCATTGCACTTGCATTAACTCTGTCAATGCAATGATATCAGGCTTGACTAATGTAACGACACAGTGAAAAAATTCTTTTTCAATGTACATACATATACGAGCACCTACCTAACATCTGCAATTTTATTAAATTCATTCGTTCTTCTGATTAGAAATTCCGTCGGATTTCTTCGTAATAGATATACAGACGTTATTAGGAAAATAGAAAATAAACAACTCGAATGAAGAAAAAAGATTAGATTGAATTCAGATTTAAATACGAGGCGATGTCGTAATGGAAGACTTTCGGAACGAATTTCCTTAGAATATTATTGTATTGGAGACACAATCTGCGGATGGCGAAATCTCTTGAAATTTTCTAGAGAAAACGACCCCAGGAAGTAGGTGCTCTTGCTACCAGATAATCATTTCCTATTTCTGTACATGTATGAAAAGGGTTTATCAATAATTACTATTATTATGATTAATATAATTATTTTATCGTTGTGACCGATCTCTTTCGGAGCCGGCAGAGAGTTCCAGCAATCGTTGATACTCAGTAAAATATGTGGTAGTTTTAATTGGCGTGGTAATTAGAGACATTGAGACAGAGACAGAGAGTACATTAAGATATGATAAGTTAGAAAATATATTAAATTTTTTTAATTATCAAATTATGACTCACTTCAGAAACAATGACATGGGAAAACTCACACACAATGATTTGACCCGAAAACAGACGAGGCCTTGAACTATGGTAACTAGACGACTAACAAAAATGTATATATATGTACACGTTAATACATAATCGAGAGGTCCAGGATTCAAATACCGGACAGGGCACTGTTGGATTTTTTAAATTTAGATTTTCTAATGGTGGCTCGGAGTCTGGACATGTGCGCGGTGTATGGCAATAGGCTCACCACCTATTCCATAGTGGGACGTAAACGTAACCGGTGAAACGTAGTGCCTTCCGCTTCGAGAAGATACAGGGCGTGATATTAAGATATAGTTAAAGAACAATAAGAGATGTTAATAGAAGAATAAATCTCTAAAACACCTAAACGTGAAGCAACGTAATGTTTTAAAACCAGTTCACTCATATATCATGGCTTATGTTGGGTAATGTACCGTAGCAACGTAGCAAGTGTAGGTGGACGGGTAAATGTCATGAGAAGTTAAATCGTGGCCCAATATCGGATATGCTTTGATTGGAGAGACACATAGAGATTTTTTAATCACGCTAGTTGACATGACAACTTTTCTGCCTATGGTAGAACAAAGTTTAAACAGCAACAAAAAATAAACGATCTATTGTATGTATATTTGAATGTTTTAAATGTCTGAAGAACGTACGTCGGTTAGATTATTTGGATATTGTTCATATCAAAAAGATATTAAAATCGCCATAATAAATGTAAGGTGGAGGTTGATAGGTGAAACTTTTGTCTCATAAATATTTTTGGTGCGAAACGTGAAAAAATACAAAACGGATTTACTTAAAAAAAAAATTTTTTTTCTAAATTGATGTCCTTTTTTTCGGTCACAATGAGGACATAGTGTAAGGTAAAGACCATAGACAGGAGAGCAATGTGACATCAGAACAATAAACAACAGAGCAATGTTAAATTAGCTGTTCTTGCGCAATACGCAAGTGCTCAATATGACGTTTTGGGTTTTCCAACGAATGAGTAGGTACGTACTGTTAGGGATTACTTCGAAATTGGATTTTCTAAGACAAATTAAAGTGGACTAACCGTTTATGATTAGTGGTTCAGGTCTGTACATATATTGATATCATAAGAGAAATCTTTGTACCACTTTTTACGAATATTCTGTGCACGGAGGAGTGTGGGATTTAGTATTGTTAATATTCATAGTGCAAAAAAAATACATTTTTTGTATAATATACGTAAACTTACAAATACGCTTTTATAGAGGTTACATTTGAATGTGAATGAGACTAAACAATTAGTATTTAAAATAATGGCAGATTAAATAATCATAAAGCAGAATGCGAGTGTTGATAGACGCAGGTTGCGAGGGAGGTCAAGATTCGCTTATCTTGATTAAATAAGCGAGATACTGGCTGATGGGAGGAGTCAGGAGTCTCCGATACCGGCGTGCATGTATGAAGAGAGTGATGAATGTGGAGGAGGCGCGGCAGGTCTGTAAGGATAGGGTTAGTTGGCACTCGGTACACTCTGCCTACCTCGTAACGGTCCTGGTGTGAAGATGTATGCTCGTACTTTATATTATGTATAAATTAATATTTAGTGGCATACACAATATCTTTTTTATAAAGTATCCAATGTAATTCTTTTCAATTTCTTTCCAATCAATAACAAACAGATACTCGTATTGGCACCAAGGCCGGCTATGGACGAAAGTGAAACTTGCGCTGATCTGTCGCTCGTAGGAACTGGTTGGCCGACCACTGTACGTACATATATATTGTATATATGTCTCATTATAATGTTGTGTGTTATTTGACGTATACGCGACCCGTTAGTTGAGACTTCGCGGTGTAGTTTTGTCATGTTGAATATATTGAGGCATTCACTGAATGCAATTAGACTTAGAGACAATACTACTATGAATGTGATAAAAATAATTATATTTTTTATATCATATCATCACATCAACTCACCAAGTGATATTTTATCTTACGACGCACATTTTGTTAAAAGGTGCGCCGTAGGATTTGAAGCCGAGCTCCTGGAGTGAGAGGTCGTTTTTGAAACCCCTAGGCCAGTGATTCTCAACCCTTTTTTTTGTTGCGGCACATATTTAACGATTGCAAAATTTGGCGGCACACAAAGAAAAAGATAAAAATTATTTACTTACTACAGCACACACTGCAGGTCTTAATTAGCAGTTCTATGTAAGCCTGTATGTATATATATTATTGGAGTAAAGTATGCAAATTTGGCGGCACACTTTTGAAATTTGGCGGCACACAAAAGTGCCGCGGCACAGTCGTTGAGAATCACTGCACTAGATCATACCTAATGAATTGGTCTTCTTTGAGCCCGATTTGCATTTCATTTTATTATTTGATCATCTTTATTTAACGAGTTTACAGGATCTGGTGTAGCGCTTAGATCTTTCCAGCGAAGGAGAGAAAATATATCTTCGTACAGTCTTTGGCTCTTCTCCATGTTTCCGTCCCACCTGCTAGCAGTACATCAATGTAACAGCACATCTGCTGTATTGTGCTGCTTTACTGTTTTAAGTTACTTAATTGTTTAGTTAACTACATAACATATTTCGCTAGTCTCTATTTTATATTTTGAATATAATTTTCTTCATTTCTTAATCAAATTAACAATACAATGTTTCACGTTTTAGATTCTCTCGTATTAAGTTTTTAGCACTTTAAGAATGTTTCCATATTTAAATACCAGTCTTGTAAGGCAATAACTTTGAAATACTGTATCCTACGCCAATTTTCGACCTATATCCATGCGTAGTCAGCTTAGCGGTTTCGACGTGAACACATTATAGATTTCCACCGATAAGCATATTTTATCTTTATGTGTACATTTTATCAATTTTCACACGTTTCAATCACTAAGCAAGATTAATAAGCATTAAAGAAAGCTCCATAGAAGCATTTCATTATCATTAAAACAATATTTGTTATCATTGAAGTATCAATAGATCTTTATTAACTTTTATTGCTTAGCGTGTCTTCCCTCTATCCGCGTTAACAAGGAGATGGTACGAACAGTGAGTAACGAAAATAAATGTCTAAGGGAGGTGTTACATTTTATATTTTTGTAACACGCAAGGGATTCGATTTATTAGGTTTTCGAGCTGCGATTTTATGAGGCACTAAGTAAATAAACACGTAAAAATGCCCAGACAAGATTTCCGTTGATAGCCTCTGTTGTCTGTTGCTTAAATGATTTTCGGGCGCGTTTAATTTCTTAGAAATAATTGCGAATGATAACGAAACAGGTATACAATGCAAATGTTGCTATATGTAAGTGCCGAGGGAGACCGACTCGCTTATCTTGTCGGAATGAGTCAAATACTGGCCTCAGTAAATGTTAAGGACGTCAGACAACTGGAAAACTGGCGTGGCGAAGAAGAATGTAAAGTGTATGAGAAAATTTAGCACTTGATGCCCACTGCTTACAGTAGAAGATACGCTGCTGACTATATAATATCAACAAATAATATAATTCCTCTAGTTACTGGAGGGCTAGGTAAAGAAATCATTTAAAGATATAATTTGCTAAGGGTATGTTCATATCATATAGACAGTATTTTCAATAACTACTACGACTATTATGTATAAGCCGGCTTGACTCACGTTTGTGTTTTGAGATTGCTCGACTAGTTTCGGATCTATACGAGGTCCTTCTTCGTGAGCTCTCGCCGATTACAGCGAAGTAGCGGCGGAAACTAGAGTCAGTCCGACTTCATCATCACCATCATCAGCCCACAGCTGTCCACTGCTGAACATAGGCCTCCCCTAGAGCGCGCCACGTTGCTCGGTCTTCCGCTTTCCTCATCCAGTGTCTACCGGCGATCCTACGAATGTCGTCGGACCAGCGGGTAATCCGACTTACTCCATAATAATGTGCAACACTTACGATACATTAAATAATAAAAAATACTATTTTGAAGTTTTCGAAGTCATAATTGCATTTGTCGTTTTTTCTTTGTTTTATTTAATAACCATTTAACATTACTATTATGACTTATATACTTCTATTCAGTAACTAACGTAGTGGTAATTTAAAGCATTGGAAGATGACTACAAATACATATTTACATTCCGGTTAATGTTAAACAAATTTTTAAACGTTAATATTCAGATTACTGCTGTGGAAAGTCGAGGTATGATTTTAGTGCACTGAGATTGAGATGCATCTTTTTGAAATCGATAACGTATATAGCTTTATAAGAGGGTTTACTTGGAATGCAATCAATGCGAGTACTGTCCCTGTATGACCCGAACAAAGCGGAACGTCTGCCAACAAATAGATAGGACTCGGAGTAAGATTTCAAGTGTACTTATTGTAATGGATTTCGGTGTAATCTTTAAAATAAAATATCGATCTCCGCGCCAGCGGCTCTATTATATATAGCGGTCGTTTTAGCCGAATGAATGATGACTTTCATTCTAAGGATGACCTGAGTAAGTACGACTTATGAATATAATTATGTTTACACTTGAATTAGGACATAAAATCTAAGGGTTAATGCACAGTAGCTGTAGTGGATTGCAGTATAACACTCTTGATGATTTACTACTTTAATGAGACATCTCGGTGTGTGATGATTATCATGGTAATGATAACGAAAAAAATCGTTCGTGAGACGATTTTTTAAGGAAAATGTACGCGGTTGTCTTTGATTGTTATTAAAATTGCAAAGAGATCGAATAAAGGCGCGCATTCATCGCATTTCTAACTGTTATACTGCTGAAATATGAATATGTTGTTGCCTGATAGATGAATGATCCGTTTCTGTATAACTTCACAGTCAAGATGCGGTCAGTAAATTTGCGTGCCTGCGTGTTGTACTTGCATGAGCCTGGGGTAAATATTATTTGGGGAATGTTAAGGGATGGATGTTATGGGGTAGATTTTACGGCTATACATATGTATCTATATAAAACCAGTCATCATCATCATCATCAGCCCACAGCTGTCCACGGCTGAACATAGGCCTCCCCTGGAGCGTGCCACTTTACTCGGTCCTCCGCTTTCCTCATCCAGCGTCCACCGGCGATCCTACGAATGTCGTCGGACCAG
>DWFO01004653.1:0-11175 GCA_018246595.1 Mimoniades nurscia nurscia
TATTGATCGTTAAGCGTACATATTTTAATAATCAGAATTTAATTCAACATAATTTGTTGTTACTTAGCCGCATTTAACTTAACTGGCAATAGGTTCTTCGCGGTATAAAGCAGCCTAGGTAGGCTTAGCTAAATGTCCTGGATGACGAAGGGCACCAGCGTAGGCGGTAAGAACAGCTGTGCTCTGAAATGCCCAACTCCAAACCCAGTGGCAGGATTACAGGCAAACCTCTGTCGGGGGAAGCCTGAGTCCAGCAATGGACTAATCCAGCCTGATAATGATCTACGTTTCAACGAAACAACAAATTTACCTTTTGCATTTATTTGCTCAATAAACTTTTGTGATCATACTTAAATCTGTTGTTTCGAACAGTACTCATAGAAAATAATAAATAGGCCATCTGATACGAGAGTTCCAACATAGGTTTCGCGGTTGCCAAAATCGTGATAATTCCATGTGAAGCGTTATCAAGAGAACCGGTCTTACAGATTCAGTACTCTGAACGTCCAGCAGATGCGGCGCGTGGGACAGTTTCAACAGCCCGTTGACCTTGAGGAACCTCGTCCTGGGACAGTCGTAGGCCTCGTAAAGGCCGTGACGACGCGCCCAGTCCACCCAGCGGTAGCGCTTCCACTGAGCAACATCTGATGGTTGTTTTTCGATTACACGTCTGAGCAAAGATAAGGCCAAGTATAATGTGAATTAGCTGCCATCTTGAAAATGTGAAAATAAAATTGGATTCTGTTCCTGTTGTTCTGGGACAAAGTGTAAAATCAATAATATTTAGTTTTAAAAAATTATACCTTTTCAAGCCTTATTATAACGACAGTACAATATTTATGGCCATTTTCATTGCAGAGCGATAAGATTACTGGTAAATTTAAAGCTACTAGAAGCCTCAAGATGGGTCAAGCTGCTGGGATATTACCTTGTTAACTGCCCAGTTAATAATTAATTTTTGTATTTAGATACGTGATTACTATGAATTACGCTAAAATCAATGAAGCAACGTTGTTGCAGAGTGCACGCTTGCTTGATATTTCTGTAACACAAGTCAAATTTACTGTTTTGGGGTGCTCGTAATAAAACCGCTCAAATACCCGAGTACCATGTAACGGGTACCTACAATTAAAACTGTGCAGTTGATACAGATGTAACAATGTCATTGCTTGAACATACCACAGCAAACTTTCTAACGAGTACACTGCAGGCTATTACGTTGAAATTGCTAGCTGCTAAAAAGTTTGAAACTTACAATTACATGCTGCGATTATTTTGCTCCCTAGTTTCAATGGCTATTCTGGGACTCGTTAACCCACTGCTGGGCAAGAACATTATGATTACGTGACGCATTATAACAGAGTTATCTGTGCTCTATGTTTTATAAAAAAAAAGTAACTTGTTTTATACATAATTTTTACATAATTTTTAATATATGTTTATTCGATCACAGGGACATCGGACTCTCAAGGAATTTATGGGAGTACAACTACCTTCATGACCAAGAATAATTATTTGTTTATAGTCTTAATACTAGCTATTGTTAAGGAAGAATTTAAATTTACTTACGTTAAGGCATACTTTATTTCTTCAAAATTCAATAATCTTTACGGCATTATGCCATGATGCTACACGCAAGGTGTCGAATACTTGTTTTGAGAAAACAAAGAGAGCTCCGGGACTCATTAACTCTACATATTGTAGAGAGCACTTTATAATATCAACATACAATTTACTTTCACTTCGCTAGCCACCGACCTGGTTCCGGCAGTGGTTTCTTCAGCGGCAGATCCCTGGCCATGGTGACCAGGAGGTTCATCTCGTGCCCCGGAGTGATCCCCGGCAGCGTGTAGGGCGGTTTGCCCTTCGTGTCTTTGATCAGCAGAGTCGTCATCGAGCTACGCTGAATATCATTATAATCGTTTACAAGGTTATTTTCGGTTTACTGAACGCCCACCGCCGCGATCTCGACCCGATCGGCGGGAACTCATGCGGCAGGACACTGGGTTGAACACAATAAACGGAATTGGATTTGAAATGATATTGTATTTGTACGGTGGAGATATTGCAATAATATAAAGCGGTTACTAGATATACTCGAAATATTAAAAACTCGCTACACTCCTCTGCCTGTCTCTTCGGGGATACGGTTTTATTTTGAAGTAATAATAATATAATCGGTATATATTTATCACGTATTCGTACATAAATTCGCGGCTATTGTACAGTATACAACTGGTAAGTTGGAGAGTGTTCTACATTCCTCTGCCTACCTCTTTTTATACAGTACACATTATTTCCTTACCCTTACAACTGAAACTTCCTTGTTGAGTGGTCTCTTGGTACTCTTCGATCGTATCGTGCTGGCCAGCGTGTCGTCATCTTCGTCCCACGAGAACGCCTGCACTTCGCTGGTTATCAAGTCCCACAATTCTTCCGCATCTGGTATAGTTTAATGGAACAGTGTGCACAATTCGGTGTTATGACAATTTACTGTGGTGTACAAATTTAAAATCCGTTCACTGTTTACTTATAATTATATCATCACGCCAGATAGCTAACGGAGTAGGCAGAGAGCAGCGACTGCTAAACATCTCTGTTCTACATTTATACATTATCTCCTTGATACACACAAATCGGTTTCGGAGTCATTTGTCTACCCACGGCCAGTATTTGACCTATTTGGTCGAAATGAGCCTTAGCTTTATTATTTATTTATTTATTTATACACAAAAAAGATACGAAAGTATATTTTTATTTCGGATAGTGCAACGTCATAGAGATTGTAAAACCTATATTTATACTGTTTATATTTTTTAACATTATTAAACTACGAATAACAATGTTGTGGTAGGCAGACAGTTCAAATTCGATTTGACCATCGTGATGCCATTGGCTCCGCTTATTTATTTGTTTACATTTTATTGAACACCATAACAGACATAACAGAGGGCATACTTAATGCCTAATGGCATTCTCCAACCCTTGTAGAATAATAAAAATATGAAAAATGTACGGAGGTGCAAAACAATCAGTAAAAAACGTGATAAAATAATATCTATTGGAATAATAATTAAAATACTGTTGCGAGCCGGGATTTATAGAAATAAAAATACGCTAATTAAAAGTCGTAGGAAAACAATTTATTAACTAATTATTTCGCAAAACTACACTTGAATCGCTCTAATATTTGTATCGCGTATGTTAACTCGTGGTATCGCAAACACGAACTGCCCTCGCAGCTGAACAGCTCGTTTTTGTACTTGGATGAATGTTCTGGAATGTTTTTTCTAGAAACATCGCGTTCCAGTTTATTCCATTAAGTGTAGTTCAGCTACTCGACACCAGAGGGTGCCACTGTGTCGAATGTTGTAGAATGTACTAGAAACTTTATTGCGTCGATTTACCTATATGTATATGCGCGACTCAAAGTTTCTAGTTATGACTAGCACTTTATTCTAATTTATTCGATTGCTCAACAATACCAAAAAGTTACCAAATCATTTCAGTGACATTTTAATAAAATGTACCTGATAAAATAGGTAAAATAAAATAATACCAAAAATAATAGTAACGAATACAATTAGTATAAAACAAGAAAATCACGTCCGCAACGCGGCATATCGAAGGTAAATGTATTAAATTAATGGTTCGCGGTCGACCGCTTCGTTTCATTTCAGGCTAAGCGCCTGACTCTAGCTAATAGGAGAGAGTGGGTTCGCCGCAGTTGCTGAATTTATTTCACCGGCCATCGACAGTTTTTAATGCACTTTAAGGAGACGTGTTTATATGTTGCGATTTCAAAACTGCTGGATTTATTAGGCTATGTTTCTTGTTACAAACATTACTATTATTACGGGGAAAGCAGACATATAACGCTTCAGACATATAAGGAAAGCTTCAATTATATAACTTTACAGTACTTTACATAGTTATTTAGTCTAATTGTAGTTTTTACGAGTATTTCAATGTGCCGCAACGTCTCTTTAAAACCTTACAATTGTGAAGATGCTGATATTATACGTATAAAAAAATATGTAGTTCTTAATAAAGGTTCCACATATTCAGAGCTACTCGATGTTTATATTAAACATTATTTCGCTCGAAATATAATAAATCTATTTCACAACTAAACCACAGCCAAACGGCGTATGCCAGGCGGTTAAACGGAGCGAAAACTGGCGTGCAAAAGGAAGCTGCACATAAATCATCCAGCCACAGACTCACCAGAGATATGATAAGTCAAGTTCATGCCCCCAGTGAGGGCGTGTTGTGCATCAAACTCGAGCATCAGTTCGTCCTCCGAACAGTGCAGATCTTCGTCCGAATTCATGTCAGGTGCCGCTAGTTTCAACAGCGCCTGTTAATTTCGATTAGCAATTAAACAATCACGCGTTGGGTATGTTTCATCAGGCGCTAGCTGATTATTTATTGTGTTATGGAAGTGACACAGACAAACAGTTTAATATGACTGTGTATTATTGGTAATGGTGTCCATTTTTCTCTAAGTGGTTCATTCTTGCATACCAAATATTATGCCTGTGTAGCGGTTAAAGTGTTACTTGCTAGATTTTATACCGGATCTGCAAATGAATTATTATACATTTATCTATATTTTCGGGTGAGTTACTTATACATTCGTCATTATGTTTTCCATGGAACCCCATAACAGTGAGGCAGTGATTGTAAGACATTGTTTTGCAATTTTTTTTGTATTAAATAGATTATGTAAAAATATTTAGACAATTGAGGGATCTTAGAAAATATTTATAAACCTGTTATTAAAGTTTAAAAACCTTATTATGCGATATAAACAATATGAGTAGACTTACATTTCGCATTTTTTTTCGAACTGGGTTGACAGGGGCCTTTTTATTCATTGCGTTCAATGGTTTGGCCAACAAATGAAAACAAAACACCGACCTATATATTTATTTAACTATATAAATAGAGCTACGGGAGAAAAGCCTCCCTAGCGCGATATTTTTCTAACACCATTAGGGAATATAGAGTGGGTGAAGCAATACGTTATCCGAGAGAAGAATCGGCGGTAGATACGTCGGTGCCAGAAAACGGGGTAATTTTTTATGCCACTGTATATATGCTGTAGGCAAATAAATGTGTCCGCGTTATTCGTAATAAAATAAACGAACGATCTTCGATACTCAACACACTTAACTCAAGGCCACTTCGAGTTACGGCCCTAGCGTATTCCTTTATCGAGGCTATTCTGCACAATTAGGCGCGATTGCTATATGCTTTTTTTCAGGCGTTTTGTTATGAACAAAAATCATGTCTGTAATAATATTATGGAATTATGATTGATTTTATTATGGACATCCTTAAATATAACTATACGGGTACTTTAACTATTGAGAAAAGAGAAACTGTAAGAAGTTGAGTTTTGATCTCTTTGATTTTGATTTGACTCTGCAAGAGCGTTGTTCAGTGAGAGACGGAGGGAGAGGGGCAAGTAATGGCAGTTGTAACAAATCGCGGCAGCTGTCTATACATTGTTTAGAACTGATTTTGTTTCAAATATAATTTGTTCAGTGTTTAAAAGAAGCCGTAAATTGAAAAAATAATCATCTAATCATATTTTACACCGAGTTATATTTTGCTATAATATCAAACACTTGAACTAGTATCGTCATCATCATTAGCCTATTACAGTTCACTGCTGAGGGCCCGCAATCCTCACGCAGGTTATGCGGGCTGGGCAACGCAGTGTAGGGCTCCTAGTACCGCCTACGCTGTTGCCCGTTAGCGGCCGAGAGTTTGGCTGTATCTAAGCAAACCGCCATCTGCCAGCGTTGGGTTTAGTTACCTCTTAGGATAACCCTGTATCGAATTGACCAGTATCGAGTCGTAACGGATGTAAATAATTACAATATTCATTTTTCTAAGACATTATGATCCACCGAAACGAAACAGTTCGGCGAGTTTGAAGAACGTTTGAAGCACAAAAGAGATGTTACAAGAAATTCAACAAGAAACGAATAAAAGGACAAGCCCTCCGAGTTTCTTGTACTTCTCAGTTGAAGTCGCGTTTCAACTCCGCAGTACATTACGAAAAAAATATTTGCTATCTAAGAAAGTAATTCTTATATCGTGGTTCTTATAATTGATATACCGAAAGCATGGTGGCGATACATGATGGCCTATACATCGTTCAGGCCCTGTCGATAACACATTATATCATTCATTGAGTTATTATATCATTCATTGACTCATATCATTCATTTAATCATTCAGATTATTCATTCATTTATTAACAAATGCTATCATACGAGTAGATACACTCATTCGCACGTTCAAATAGAAGTACTTAATTTCAACATAATAATAGTTTCTTACCCATATCGCACTTTATTCCTCTGACGATAACCCCTCAACCACGAAATCGGAGAGCGATCGTTTCAAGCGTCGAAGCATGAAAATAAACATGACAATATGTCCTCAGTCGTAATAAATCCAATCGAGGATCACACGACAAAGGATACTTAACATGATTGACAGCAAAGGGCGCAATTGAATTAATGAACATGTTATATTGCTACGATCCTACATCGATTTGGAAATTGACAGGAAATTGATAATACTGACTGTTATGATTGTTTTTTCTGTGTATTGCAAACATTGTCACTTCTAGTGTGAGTAGATTTGGAGTGATTGTTTATAGAGGAAAGGTCAGGACGCAACACTTAAGCCTTGTTTATAAGCTTTGGTGTACTTCGTTTCAAGTTTTAGCATTGTGAAGGGCGAACCCCGTTGATTGTTAATACGCGACTAGGGTGCTGCTAGCGACTCTGTGCGCCACCACCAAGGGACGCTTCACACTTTTAGTGGCGAAGTTATTCCGTCGTTGCCATGGAAACGTACATACTTGAAATCCTCACTACCATAAGGCAAACTGTGATATCCGATGGTCGATAAGTTTGTAATAATATATGTGGTTAGACGTAAGCATATATTATCTATTTAAAATTTACTGAAACTTGCGTACCTACCCTACAAAAGACCATCACTGCCGTAATCCTAAAGACTTAAGTACCGTACCGGCCATCACAGGAAAGACACATGGTTGTAATAAAGAAATCAATCAGTCTGTCATTCTTTCAGTCGCTCAATCAGTCAATCGTTTATTCATTAATTCATTCCCTCGTTCACTCACTCGATCATACAGTGATTCATTCATCAATTCCTTCGCTCACTAACTCATTCTATTTCATTGCCATTGCATTCTACGTGACCATTAAATCAACTTTTAGGAACATCGTCTTATAACCATTAAAGAAAAGCCATGGCTTTTAATGAATCTGCATTAGATCGCAGTATTGAGATCTACTCGTATATAGTTCGCGGAGTTCCTACAACAAATAGAGACTGTTGGCAATAAATTGGACTTTCAATAGGACATGATGTCAGAGTGTAAACGCACCGTCTGTTAACAAAGTCTATTTATCAGTGTCTTTTTCTTCGTCTATGGTTCTTCTTCAACAATACTTATAAAAGCACTACAGCCCTTGGACTTCCGCAGTTACGTCATAATGTCATACATAATCAAGCTCGCCTCATTTTTTAGTTATTCGTCATTGTTTCATCTATAACTAGGTATAACAAAGGTCGGACTGAATGCCTAGAGGCATTCTGTACCAATAGAGCCAGGTTGAAATATAAATGTGAACAAGATTTTTTTTCATTTTTTTTTGTTTTCATATTTCACCTTGCATAGCAGTAGAGGCCAAAGATGGACAACTGGTGAGGTCAACGTCGGCGGGGCCTGTTTTGCAGTAGCCTTGGTGAGGGTGCCGCTTAGCAGCGGGGAGAACGGCAATAATGGGGCGTCGGTGGCATCTACGGGAACCTGGTCGTTAACCCACACGCACCGCCACGCACCGAGGTAGTACAAACGGATGAGGTAGCAGCCTGGAAGAAAAAAGTCATTATTGTCTTACAATAAAATTAATTATAATGAAAAAAAAAATTTTTCATAATTATAGTTCATTTCTAATTATTTCCAATGTTCAAGCAATGTCGGATTTTCTAACTTAAAATCTATCTTACATTTTATAGTTAAAACTTGTAGTAATGACTTGGAGTCTAGTCTAATGTGTACCCGATGGCAATAGGATCATTGCCTATACGCAACGCAACGTGACGCAAACATAACTCTTGCTACCTCTTCGAGGATTACAGGCGTAATGTTGCGTTTACTTTCAAGGAACTTTCCATAATCCATAATCGATCTGTCCTTTCAAAATAAAGCACAATGCATTTAGTGATTACTTAACACAATGTATTCCGTTATTTTACAATTTTGGCGTGCGAAATACGGTGCTACAAAATTACCTATATTACATACGAATACATCGCGGTTTCAACGGCTGAATATTTGAACCGCGTGGAGTACAATTTAATGAATAATCCAATACGCTCGTGGATATGTACACGTGTAAGTATCCACTTAGTGAATGAGTTAATGCAATTTATCGCTGGATAAACAACTAGTTCTCCATTGAACTGCCGCTGAATGAGTTTCTAGAAAACTAGGACGGTGTTTGTATTCAAATGTGACTATAATTTATTTATTTTATATGAATTTGACTTTTCTGACTGCTTCGTTGGACGAGTGGTTGCAAGGGCGACTGCTTATTGAGAGAGAGGTTCTGGATTTAAATCCCGGATAGGTTGCTATTAAATTTCTCTAACTTATTATAGCTAGATAAATTACTATTAGTGGTTCGGAGTGTGGACTCATGCCCGGTGCATGACAATACTTTCACATCTTATGCCATGACAGGACGTAAACGCAACTGGTAAAGAGTGAGAGCGTCCTACCTACATTGCTCTGCTTACCCCTTTGAGAATTACAAGCGTGATATTATGTTTGCAATACATAGTTTTCCTATTAAACCTATGTTTGTTTGTCCTGGCGTGATGTAGATGACACAATTGTGGAAACATATCATGTTGAGATTGGATTAGAAGTTAATGATTTTCAAAGATCATTTTAATACGAGTTCAACAATGGAACGACAATGGGCTGGGTAGAGATGATGGTTATGGTGATGGATTAGGTCTAATGAACTTGTCACCAACGTACGAAAGTTGCGATAATTTCATATAATTGAGATTACCCATATTATGCACTATACACATATACCCACATAGATACATTCTATTGTAATATGCTTGAAGCTAGATTCTAGTGATAATCTTTTTTAAAACAATTTCCTTCCGCCTGCGAGTGGGAAAAAACTGAACAATAAAAATACTTCTCTTACTTAATCTGATTAACCAACTTGTTAACTCATTGTATTGAATATTTTTTAATGTTAACATTGCGTGGATGTTTCTATTCAATTTATCTGGTTAGTTAGTTTAACATTGTAGTAAACGATTAATTTTGCTACGTAATAAGGTCCTTGACGTCATATATTAATGTGCTAACGATATATACATTTGTATATAAGACGGCCTTAATTCATATATCTGTGGTCTTACTATATCCGGAACACTATCGAATTAAGCTAAAACATACTAGTGTGAAAAAATGATGTAAAAACCACCAACCGTTCTTCGACAGTGCAGGTCTATGCTGCTGACCACCGCCTGGCTTCATACCCGGCGAATAAATGTGATATCTCGCTCGCCAGCCCTCTGGACCGAAGCTGCAGGTGAAGTTCTCCCACTGGTGTTCGACCTGGACAATTAGAACTTTTATTTTTTAGAAGAAAGCAGCAGACCTGCGGGCAACAGTCACAAACTGCCGCTCCCGTCTTACAGACATCTGCAGGCATCTTAGAATAGGACTACTCGTTTAAGAGATTTCGTAAGAGTAGAGATTCGTACATTTTAGTATTGTTCATCATCATCATCAGTTTACTCCTGCCCACTGCTGGACACAGACCTCTCCAACAGCACACCACTGAGCTCGATCTATAACAATTCGAATCGAACCGCTACCTGCCACTTTGTACATCGTGACTTCACCTAGCTGAAGGGCATTCTACACTACGTATTATTACTCAACGTTATTTATTTCTTGGTGAACATACAGCATTATAAACCTATTAAGGAAGTTTGGAAGTTTTATGCACCATTTTGTCCACTAACATTATATTATTAATATTAATTATTCAAGACAAGAGTGAATAAACATTTTTTAGGCAAACGTGCTGTATCCGAAGCTCCATCTCGCTTTCCATCAAGTGGGATAGCAGTCAAACAAAAGACTATTGCTGAATAAAAGAAACATGTGCTTCCTAACAATTTGCAGTGGCGGTTAGTACACCAACACGACCAAGAAGGCAGTCAAATATGTGGATTGAACTAAACTTTTAATAATATTATTCCGGGTCAGAACGCATCTAGAATTAAGAGCCAACAAGGAACTTAGTGCTATATTTTATGATCTTTTTCCACATTTCCACACAAAACATACCACAAGACTGTCCACCCTCTCCAGGATGAAGCAATGTGACAAGACTCTCCTGCAGAATGAGGACCTAAGCAGCACTTGCGCATGCGTCAGCTGCATATCCATCACAGACATCTTACCGCCGTTGTTCTCCTGGAACAATGTTCATCAAATTGATTCTTATTATCGATTGTTTCTTCACATATTTTTGATACCGCGAGCGTGGATTTTAAGTCTCATTTTACGAAACTTTTATCAATAGTCTACCTTCGATATTCTCAATTATTTCTTAGTTATTTTGAATCGTGATGGACATAACGAGAACCTTTATGTGTGATAAATATTCTGTAACATATTGTTGTAGAATCTTTTGTTTCGTGTAATAATCGATTTGTAATTATTAACATTATATTATTATATGTATATAACCCTTTCGTGGTGTACTATATGTGGACTAATAAAGGTTTAATATATTTATCCGCTAATGTGTAACTGTTAGTACAAGCATGAAGAAGAGGGAAGGGGAACATTGATATTATATTTCGGCCTATTATATATATACTCTATGGACGGATCCTCGTTGCAGAGGTTGGTAGAAAAAAAATCTTCAATTTTATCCGGTTTACAGTTGCATTTTATTACACGAATACATCCGTTAAACCAATAATATAAAACAAAGTAAAAAAAAAAGTAACTTCACGCCTGTAATCCCCGAAGAGGTAGGCAGAGGAATGTAGAACATTCCCACGTTT
>DWFO01004654.1:0-11174 GCA_018246595.1 Mimoniades nurscia nurscia
TACTTTTTAATCCATTTCAACAGCAGACCACGTACTCCAAAATGGTTAAGTTTCTTTAGAAGCCTTTGATGAGGAACTTTATCAAAGGCACGTTCAAAGTCTGGGTATATAATATCTACCGGTTTATTCTGGTCCAGGTCCTTTGACCAGATGTGGGTACGTGTGAGTAGGTTGTCGACAGTTGACATGCGCTGGACGAAGCTTTTCCTTATCTTTTGTATCAATTTTCATACGCGAGGGCCTCACCTTTAGAACGCCATGAATTGTATTTATATTAGTTCTCACATGAAAAAGAAGTAGGGATAAAATTTAGGACGTCCGTACTAGTATGACGAGAGTGATGAACATAGAAGAAACAAGACGGGTATATAAGAATGTTATTTCAATAATAATTCATATGCCGTACTCTCTGTCCACCGTACTAGAGTTCTGGCGTGATGAATAAGTAAAAATTGGGTGCTAGTGTGACTGGCGATCGATAGGTCCTGGGTTCAAACCTCGGATCGCGCACTGTAAGATTTTTTATTACTGGCTCGGAGTCTGGACATGTGCCCAGTGTATGACAATAATCTCATCACTTATTCCATAGTGGGATGTAACATAGCTGGTGAAACGTGGGAGTGTACTACACTCCTCTGCCTAACTCTACGGGGATTACAAGCGAGATGTTGCGTTACATAAAATTTAATGTTCTTTTAGACAATTGTCGCGATATTAGCGCTGGGGGCGACAAAGTTGCCAACAGACGCTCGTGTCGCTCGACAGTCCATTGTTCAGCCATCGTTACGTCTTATTTACGCCACGTACGACAACTTTTTTTTCCATACTTCTTATAACGGATAAAAGTTTTCTAATAAAGGGCCTTCCCAATGGGCAAGTTTGTGTAGTTCGCGCTTATTGCTTACAGGTGACAATTGATGGCGATTGTTCTTTTTAACTGACTTCGAAAAACAGAAAAAGTTTTCGTTTCATCTTACCTCAATAAGTGGAGAATTGTTTATTCATGAGTTTGCATTTTGTGCGAAGTGTCAATAACGAGTATTCGAGTACACTGACATTTGTTCGGTGATGTGAATAAAATATAATGTCCAAGTAAAGGAGAACGCTCCTTAATATTCAGTTATTTATTGTAAAGAGCATTTTCATTTAATATTTACAAAGTCGAGGATCTCGAGAAGAAAGAACCTTTATAAAAATGTAAGCAAACATCATGCGTTATTCCCTTTCAGTTAATGCTATTGTTGGATAAATTATAATATTCCCTCTTTACATATAATTTTTTACGCGTTATATTTATTTTATTATATTATCAAAGACGCTGAACTATGATGATATTTCGAAATTAGACCTATGTTATGTAAAAGTTATGTAAAATTTTATATATGCATCTGAACTGAAAATTGCGATATAAAAGTTATTATTGACATCGTGATTTTTTCCTGTACAGGTAGAATATGAAATATGCATATTTCATGTTACGGATACCTATGTATATAATGATTGTTTTTTTTTCTGCCCGTCAAGTAATTATTGAAGATGAATCAAACTGAGAATAAAATGTACATGTTAAGTTGTATTTTAATATTATATTTATTTTTGTAGTGCCTCTTTGACTAATGAACATTGGTATTCAACTCTACATATTAACTTATCTACGGCATCCCGGTATCCGTCCATGATAGGTTGTTACTCAGCCACTTATTTTATAGAGGACCAGGTCTTTTCTTCCCAGCAACTTTTTCCACCATAATTAAGAGTAAGAACGTGCATCAGGTAATAAGATAGAAAGGGGTTCAAGGTGATGATGTATTTTTCTGCTTAGCCACGTGATATGGTTATGTAATCTAGCGTTGTTTCAAACAAAATCCAAGAAATAAACTGTAAGAAAATCTTATACCACCTTCATGACAATTACATATTTATGTGTTTAAACCCACCCATTGTTTACATCCAGTTCCACGCTTGAAGGGAGAATGTTTTGTGTTGGTTCATTAAATGATTTTTTATGTAATAGATGTGTAGCCGGCGGATTAATTTTTAACACCGCGCGCGGTTTAATTGAGGTATCGCGTGCGGGCGCCGCTCCGCGCTCAATTTGTCGACCACTTCCGTGTTTTGTGAGGGCGGTGCTTAAACGAGCCACTGATAATGTTCACAGTACTAAAGAACACTTTATTTATTTACTTTGTCAAGAGTCCCTCGCTGTCAGTTAGTTCACGAGTTTAGGATTGAAAATTAACTTTTTCTGTGGACCGTACAGACCGTAGGTACTAGGGCTTCATATCCTACAAGGCACTAGCCACATCTGGACTAAATCTCTCTCAACTAATCGTTAGAACTGGGAACGATTGCTTTACGTTCCCGATGGGCACATGATGTCCAGAAACTCTTGTTAACGTTTCTCGTGTCAACCAGTAAGTTATTTTCTTATACTATATTAATCTCAATTAATTTGGCAGACATTAGTATATTAGTCTTAGTAAAGGTTTCCATTTTGGAACAAAACATTATCTATCTTTTTAGCATTATCTTTTTAGCTCTATTTACCTTTATTCCGTTGTACAAAGCATTTTCAGCCTCGAGATAAATTATCCAGAAACTCTTATATAAACCGCTTATTATAAACTCGCATTTAAGTTTGGCAAAATTTCTTGTGCAGTCGGTTGATTTTCTTCAAATACGGAAGACTCTAATCCTTCGGTGATTAAGTATCTGAGTACAAGATTTCTGGCTGCGCTCTTACTTTTCCTTCATTTTAACAAAATCTGACTTACTCGCATTATTTGTTCGATTTTCTCACTCGTTACTAAAGCTAGTACAATTCTTACGTTACTCAGTACACTGGACGTAGATGTGCAATATCGACGTCATCAAAATCAGCCGGTCTCATTTTACTGCTCCACATGACCTATCGTAATAAGCGCCATCGCTTTCTATTCTCGAGCTCTCACAACAACCGTATGATGCAGTTTTTCATAGATCATTATTCTGTATTGAATAATAGAACCTTATTATATAGCTTACAACTACTACATCACACCTTCCCCTTTAATAAAAAAAATAATAAGAATACATGATTATTATTTTTGAGTAGGTATATGTTGTACTGTATAATATTCCTTTGCAGGGTATATTTAACTTCACTAAATATATATTAGTTTGAATAATTATATATTCATATTGAATAGGCATATCATATTAAACATGGTTAAACTAGTGACACAAATAGGTAAATTGTAAACAAGAAAAAAAAAGTAGTTAGAATCTGATTACAAGTACACGAGCATTAAAAGTAGACACTAAACTATGATTTTTCTTTCAGTTGTATAAGGTTTAGTTCTATTTTTATGTACTACATATCAACAACATCCTTCTCCAAACTTCTCCAGAAGTAATACTTCTTTATGTTATTTATCATCCGCCTAATGCCTGCGTGACCACTTGTGGGCAGAAGGTGGAAGTCGTTTAATATCACATATCTTTTTCGTTGCAATCATACGCAATAGGAATATTTATCTCAATGTTTACTTACACATCTTAGTGTTTCTAACGACCATTTCTTTCACGTATACGGCTCGCGTAACTACATGATCAAGAACATGGCATTGACAGTAAACTTCTAACTTTTTCATAAATCTATATCACTAGATTTCTTTCACACAGACGGCTCGCGTACAATATGATTAAGATTTCCTAACATAATATATTTTTCCTTTGTCTTTTTTTTTACATATGAAAGCAACTTTAAGACTTATACAACATACAATATTTCAAACGTACATTAATACTTTCTTAATTCTCGGGGGATCAATCCCGATCGTTACTAAAAATACTAACTTGCGAATGGAATCTTTTCTTATTTCTAGCACTTACATTCCTTGTCATAATAGTGATCATTTACTTTCAATAATAATATCATTAACCCGAACCCTTAACTCCTTTTACAAACTTAACTCCAAATTGAACTTATGAAAAGAAACAAATCACAATATAATTATTAAAATAGATAATTGCGATTGCATCATTCTTGCAATGCGACTCTTACACATTTCATTCCTAATTAGGATGTGTAACGGGAGTCGCGACACGTTTTCGATGATCAACAATATAAGAACAAAGAAATTCAAACTACTATTGCTATCTGTGTTTACTTATACTTTAATTTTAAATGAAGCTATTATTGCTAAGAAAAAGTGATAGCAGTTGAATTTACTTAATAAGATACGATAACCACATCAACATCATCTACATCTACATCAAAACAATAATATTTTACTCATTAAATTTCTATAAGAATAATTTAAATTATTTCGTCAAAAACCTCTTGACAGCAAAAAAAAATTTATGATAATAATACAACGAACAGACAATGAAAACTTTTTGCAATATGATTATTTCATTAAATTATAGACTTTTTATTAAAGTTACGTTACAGATAAACAAAATTATATATTTTTTTTACCGTATAAGTAAGTATCGCGTTGGCAGGGGTAGGAGTCGGCTGGTCAATCATGAGTGTTCGCTGGGAGTTCGCTGCTGGGCTACGATGACCATTCTCTTCAACTTTGACGTCGTTGACGGGTAACCATCGATTCTTCTCATCCTGATCTAATGATGACGACGTACGCGGAGCAGGGTACGATTTTCTGATTTCCATGAAGACTAGGAAATCCGCTGACTAGTTAACCTCTACTTCATTTGTCACTGGATCATTCTGGGTCGATTATTTCTTCATCTAATCGTTTTTTATGTAGGCTTTGAAGAGTAGAGCCGAGTTGATGGTGTTTTTTTTTCCATTGTAGTAATATGTTTTTATTCTTCACGTCTTTTGAGTTTTTATTACTATATCTTCTAAATTTTGCAGTGTGGAGTCTTCTTATTTAATTCTCAACGCCTCCCGGTGCGCGTGCAGCGTGTCAACGCCACAGGCGCACCGGCCTGGCAGGGTCGCCATGTAAGGTTGGGTGTTTAGGAGCGTAATGAAACGAGTAAGGTCTGAGAATACACTGACTATATTGAATAATAGAACCTTATTATATAGCTTACAACTACTACATCACACTCTTCTTCATGCCTAAACCACTGAACCGATTTGGATGAAATTTTGTATAAACATAGTTTGAGACCCAAGAAAAGACACAGGATAGTTTTTATTCCAGAAAACTCCAGGACTTTCTATCTTTTAAGGATTGTCTTTAGAGATTTTCACTGGGATATAAATGCCAACATATTGGCTTTTGTCCTGAAATCCCCTTAGGATCGGGATTCACACGGGAAAAACTGCGTCAACGAATAATGGATATCGAATATCGATTCCCATGCGAACCAAGTCGCGGGAATAGCTAGTATTTTAATTGTATATATTTCCCATATGCACTCTCTCCTAATTTATGTTGACACAGTTTAAATCAAAAACAAGTACCTACTGTAGTTTAAATACAACTGCTATACCGGGCATTGTGCGCAACGACGCGAAGTAGGGTAACGCGTAACAATAACGCAAAGGGTAGGCGGAGAGTGTAGTGTACTCTCACGTTTCACCAGTTGCGTTTGACACCCATTAAAGGCATGAGCTCATAACTATACAAGGGCACAAATACTATTTCCGGGCCAATATTCAAAATTTCACGCTTATTTTCAAAAGATATCTTGATAACCGATGGAACCGATTTATTTGGGACCAAAACAATATGTGGCTACATATACCCTCGTTCTTCCTGCGATCGGTGAGAGAAGGGTTCGAACTCTCACTCTAGCCGCTCTCAATCCCGGAATCTCCTTTTAGTTGGATCTGCAGGCAGAAGGCAGGTGGGCAGGCAAGAGATACAGTAGATTGTATGCTGATCCTAAGTTATAGTTATAACATAGACATACCACAGGATAAGGATAGTTAACATTTCGCAAATATTTACTGCTAAAAATTGTACGTTCTGTCTCTTGTAGTCTGTAACATTTGTTAACACAGAATTACAATTACATTGACATTGTAAGCTGACGGACGGTGCGTTGGAAATACCTTCTATTTGCTATTTATTTAAGCGTTGCGAAAACTTTAACAAAAAATGGTGACAGATCGTTGCCGTCCAATTACACTGTCTGTGGTAAACATTATCTATTTAACACTTAACTTTGTAATTCGGGACCGTGAAGCATGAAGTCTCACACCGTGGCTACAGTTTACGGTCTAACATCAATAGAGTAATGATGTCATTGTATCTTTTGAAAACTGCTCTACAGACACGAACGAACGATGCAAAATCAATTTACTCTCAATATTTACTTCTACATTATTAATGTTTTTTATGTTGTTCTGTATTACTAAATTCCTTATTTACATAGTATTTATATAATCGATCCTTATCTCGTTCTACTGTTGAATATAGATATATAGACTCTTAGAATAAGAAGAGTTAAACTGATGGTCTAGAAAGCATTCTAGACTGGTGATTCGCTCTTGTATAGCAATACAATAGCGAATCACCAGTCATTATACGCTTTATAAAATGTTAGATTGACAGTTCGTAAGTAAAAGGTGAGTTCGTAAGTTCCAGGGTTTGAAACTTCAGAATGTAGGAGTAGGAGTCAGATGTCTCAACTAGGTAGGATGAGATATCTGACTCCCATGGTTGTGATTGTGAATAAAGTGTGTGTGTCCTTCGAAACGATTTATAATCACAAACCATGCTTATCTTTGATATATTAATGATGGTAATTCTGAACAGAAGCACATTTGGTTAACATTCTATTCTGCGTCGCAATTCAATATTTGAATGATGAATTTAAATGTGATTATTTTTGCTAGTCCTTGTATATGACTAAACACTCTTGAAATCGGAATTCTTAGGGTGGGGCATCGAGCGATAAGTGGTGTTAACTATTTTTTTTTAATTTATCAAGCATGAAGAAACGAGAAAAAAGATATAATAAATAAAACATTCTTTATAAACATCTTTTAAAGAGACTCCTTCAAGGCCAGTGATGTAATAAGTGTATAATAGTATTGAAAACGGTGACCATGGTTACACATACATCAACAGGCAGCCGCCATGTACTGATATTGAAAAGAAAAAAAACGTGCATCAATGTTTAAAACCCATGAGAGTGTAAAGAGATTTTACAGTACTAAATTTCTAATAATAATCGTATCGTATAAAGTAATAGCGAAGTGCGCGGTGTTCCGTAAAAGCAGATTTTACACGCCGATTCACCGTTATATGATCGAAACATTCCGGTCATAATATTTGGGACGTCGCGCTTGTGGTTATAAAGCAGGTATTACAAATGTACTGTACGCTGATATACAGGTTGCGGGCCACCTGATTGTAAGTGGTCATGGTCGTCTCTGGACATTTGCAACACTACATTACTCACTAACGTGTTGCCAGTCGTGGAAAACTCTTTTTGAATCCCTATGTACATAACGGACATTTTGCAACCTGACTAAAAGTTGTACACGAAGTTGAAACGAATTAAATATAACATTACATCCCATCTGTAATTCGCGATCTGTAATCTGTCAGGTTACGCGATACACTCATATGCATGCGTACACTGATATAAAATAATTAAAACAGACATTTATAAGACAGACAATAACAAAACAATCAAACGGGTTTTAAACTTCGAACTCATTGCAAAATAAAAAAAGAATACGTCTTCATAGAACATTCCACAACTCAGAGATTTGTATCTCATTTACTTACATATACATATTGCATTGAATTGTATTCTAAAGTAACCAACCACTGGCCACAGTTTTATTAGTTAGTGTAAGTAAATGAGTCAGTATACATACTTTATTTAAAATCAAATTTATTATGTAATTAATTATACACATTTGCAATGCTAATTTAGATTTCAATCATAATTAATTTGACTTTATATAAAAAATTAATATTATTTAATATGCAGACACTTATAATTTCTCCGACCATATACATAATTATGAAAACCTAAACCACATTGTACAAGTTTTCCATGTAATTCATAATCGTCATTCAGCCTCGTCGTCATCGTCATCGGCCTATCTCCGTCCAATGCCAAGCCAAGACCTCCGAGGGGATCTCACCTATTATCCCCATGCTTGCTTACGGTGCTGCCCGACGGTGGCCAGGGCATTTAGATGTGCCACGGCAGACCGCGCCACACCCCGATTAAGCAGCGCTATAATAACCTATATCCCGGCATCGTGTCGGAGGCCATATTATCTCTCCACCCGGACACGGATAATTCGATGTAATTAATACTTATTTTTAGGTACTTTAAGTTTTTTCATAATTAAACCGCAACATCTGTGGGTAAAATTAGTGAAAATCGTACTATGTAATTAAGGGATTTGAAGACACACATTTAAATATGAACATTTATCAGATCTAATTAAGCATTGTGAATTTTGAAGTTTTTCTTCTAAGTCTTGTTGCCTTGTTGGTCGTATTGGTTGCAAGTGCGACTGCCAATCGGGAGGTCGCCGTCTACCGGAGGCTCTCCCTCCGGTAGACGGCGTTCGAATTTCGAATTTCAAACACTGCTAAGAGATTATATACAAAAACCATTTGATATTGATTATATGTTATGAATAGAATTAAATAGCTTATTAGCAACGACCTTCTCCGTATTGTCATCATCATCACCACCAGTTAGTTTACTACCAGAGTACGTTTACTACCAGAAATAAGCATCTCCAACAATCACCTTTCACATGTAATTACTTTAAATTTTGCATATACACTATATACAGATCATTAAAACGTCACGTTAAGACACTTAAAAGTTAATTTACACAGAGGCTATACACCTTTAGCTATTGATTTTCTTACAAAGAGCGCAACAGCGTGTCACAATGAGTTGAAGCGAGAATTAACCAAGTTTGTCGCAACACCACTTCAACCAGCTCTTTCGGGAACTATTAAAGAAATATTCCTTTATTTCCGAAAGATTATTTAATAGCGCCATTAGCACGTAACAGTAAAAAATCGTGAGCGTATCATTGAAGTGTTTGTATATATTATTATTATTTTGATCGGTATCACTGTTGTTCACAAGCAGATTGCGAAGTCGTCTTGCGTAAAGCGAAGTGAAATCTCGTACTAGTCACTAAAAGTAAATAATGCCGGTTACTGACACGAGGTTCTGAGTATTACACATTCAATTCATCGGATGGCTTATGAAACATTTATTACAAATAAAATGAGTTGGTATAAATGTTCACGATTTTATTAATTTTCATCTAGCAAATGAATATAAATTTTTACATTTGTATCCCCAACTGTTGATAGATTTGTAACTTTTCATCAATTGTTCTAATAATGATACTTCGTGCAAAATCTATTTTTATCAATATTTTCTGGTTACATACGAGCGTAGAGCTTCGGGCGCCGCTGAAAATATCGGTATCACTGAAACATCTATTTATAACGAACGCAGGCACGTGTAAGGAGCACGAACAGTTTGAATTCTTATAAATTTTACAACCACCTTGTATCTTGTTTAACAACCATTTTTTTAAAACAAATTTTGCAACCATCTTGTGATCCAGCTCACTATGAGTTAGGAAACTTCGTCAAGTCTTTTCGTCACAAATACCATAAAGCCTAAAACAAAAGTCTTCAATGAGTGCGTCCCATCTGTTATGACATAGGGAACCGAGAGGTGGACACTCACGGTGCAACTGGTTCAGCAATTTAAGGTCGCTCAGCGAGCTATGGATAAGACTACGCTCGGCGTTTCTCGGAAGGATTAAATCCGAAACGAGGTGATCCGACAGAGAACCAAGGTTATCGACGTAGCCCATCGGATCAGGAAGCTGAAGTGGCAGTGGACTGGTCACATCTGTCGCAGGACCTGTTGGAGTAAACTTGTTCTGGAATGGAGACCACCGCTTGGCAAACGTAACGTAAGACGCCCTGCAGCTAGGTGGTGTGACGATATACGTAAAGTGGCTGGCGGCGGTTGGATGCAAAGAGCTGAAGATCGAGCTCAGCTGCAGAAGAGGTCTATGTCCAGGAATGGACGGGAATAGGCTGATGATGATGATGACGATATTTCATAAATTCATGTCAACATTTAAACAGGTCGATAATTTTTACACGTAAGTTTTTACATTAAATAACGATCTTCGCACATTATGCATTTTAAGCCATAGAATGACGAAATGTATTAATTTAATAAAAATAAACTAAAAGTGAGATTCCATAGTATAAACATTTCATAAATATTACGCAATGCTTAGAAACTTCCAGTTTGTGAAAACAGAATTTTAAAGAACTCCTTTAAAAAGCTGTGTTCGCAAAACTGACTACAGTTCATTTGTACAATGTGAATAATTCCCACGTGACTCCTTCTAAGTATGATGTTATAATACGAGAATATCTGTGATGTTATGACTAAACTTAGTAACTCATAGTTTTTGCTGACCTTAAAACTTGTTCTCTGTTTCTGACATAAGTACAATTAGACATTGTGTGCTTAGATTATACTTACAAGGTCATTTTAACTCGTGCGCATATTCATCTTCCGTTCTTGACGCGGTATGTTAATGTTGCTTAATCTATCTATTAGGAACCAATCTGCTGTATAAACGACCAATTCAGTAATTTTTTAAATGTATTAAAGAAAACTCCAGTACAATACTGGTGCTTTCGTAATAGAGCTGTGGAAAAAAAACGTGCTTAAATTTTTTAAATCTGTCTATTCTATATCTCTATTCTATATATCTATTCTATATATCTAGTCTATATATCTATTCTATATATCTATTCTATATATCTAGTCTATATATCTATTCTATATATCTACACTATATATCTATTTCTATATCTGCTTCCTTACAGCCACGTTCACATGATTGTGATTACTGGTCAGCATAAACCTACCCCAGAGGGCTGTTGAATGACGATGTAATAATAACTATACTCAATACTTTTACGTTTTCACAGTTTACTGGCCAAAAGTCATTTAAATATACGTAATCGCTTTAACGTTGGAAGATAAATTAAAATTTTAATAAGTTTTTGTAACGGCAGGAAAAACATGTTTTTTATTTGCCCGTCAAAATATTATTCTCTTTCCTCGACAATTTAGAACAATGAGATAGTATTGTTGCCTCGTTGGTCGTGTTTGTTGCAAGTGCGACTGCCGATCGGGAGGTCCCGGGTTCGATTCCCGGGTCGAACACT
>DWFO01004655.1:0-11174 GCA_018246595.1 Mimoniades nurscia nurscia
TTCATGCTATTTAACTAATCCCAATGAAGACGTATGAATACTCCATAATTAGAAAGATACGAAACGTAAAGCTAATACTACGTAATTAATCTGCGGCTTTGATGCGAAGTTCTGTATACACCTGTTTGAAGTAAACTCAAGTTGTATTGGTTAAAGGCAAGCTGCGTCTCTACTGCGTTTCTATTTCGGCAATTACTTATATTACTAATTAATTGTATTTCGGCAATTACAGAAAAAACGTTAGGTATATTTTTCCAATTTTTATAATACACGAAATTATTAATGGGTTCGAACGTTGCAGGTGATGCTTTTAAACTAAGAACTTTAAACTACGGGTAGGTACTCATATTTTCAATGGAGCTGAAACTTCAGCGTGCGGGTTTTAATTATACAACTTCAAAATAAAGGTCAAGGTAACATCACACTTATCTCATGTAAAGATACAGGCAGAGCGGGGTAGAACGTTTCACTAGTTATGTTTACATCCCACTATGGGATAGGGGGTGAACCTCCGAACACAAATGCAGAATTAGAACGAATACTAGAATATTCAACAAAAAAATCTCATTTAGAAAAATCCAATAATACCCAACCCGGGACTTAAATATAGGCACGGCCTCTCGATCAGCAATCAGGCTTCCAACCACACAACCAACGAGGACACAGATAAGTCAAAATAATTCTTGAAACAGCGAACAGCAATAAGACCAATAGCATAATACAAATAGAAAAAAAAAACAGTTAAATTCCAATATCAGTTTAACAAATTATTACTATTTGACCTACAAACACTTCTATATGCTGAACTGTACACACATTCTATTTATAGTAACGCGATCTAAATTTTAATAGTTCCAGAGCGCAAACTAAATTCTACAGCCGCAACAAGCCGACAATAAAATTAGTACTACGGTCCACTTATCAGAAAATGAGGCACATTTATGCATCTGGACAGAACTGTTTTCAGTGCATTAGAAATAGTTGCAGCTCCATTCTAACAAGGCCGCGAGCGACGGTAACGAAGTGATAGCTTGCGAACGACGTACCACACACCGTGGGAACATACGAGTACAAGAGCTATCATATGCTAGTTAATTCATTATACTTCGTTCATTGAAGTGTCACTAGAAGAGCACTCCAGCTCAGCACACTTCACTTACAGTTTTACATTAACATTTATTCGTTAGCACGTTTACGTGGATGTAATAATTTAGAAGGCTGTCGAATATTCGCTACGCCTCTAGAAACGAGTACCTACAGGTAACCCTTCGATCGACATTATTTATAAATTATACCAATTATAACTTCAATTATAAATGAAATATTAGGAAAGAAAAAAAAGTAACATCACGCCTGTAATCCCCGAAGAGGTAGGCAGAGGAAAGTAGAACACTCCCACGTTTCACCAGTTAGTTTTAAGTCCCAAGATGGAATAGTTGGTGGGTCACCAATATTGCCATATACCAGGCACATATGGAGACTCCGGGCCACTACTAGAAAATCTAAATTAGAAAATTTAGTAGTACCAGACCCGGGAGTCGATCCCAGGACCTCCAGTTCAGCAGTCGCACTTGCAACCAACACGACCAACGAGGCAGTGAAATATTAGGATATGAAAGGATTATCAAGCTGAAGTGTCACTGAGCCGACTATGTCTGCTGAAGTTGCAGTGGGCTGCCTGTGTCTGCCGATGAACCAACTACGATTGAGTAAACGAGTTCTGGACTAGAGATAATAACTCGGCAAACTTGGTGTAGGAACCCACTCGTTAGAAGAGACGACGCTCTGCAGACAGAAGCTGGAAGCCGAAGACGTGGGACGATGGTCCTTATTTCAGGGAGTGTTTGTTTACTAGCGGACTAACACCGGCTGATGATATTAACCAAATGAAAAGGATTTATTCAACAAGCGGCAGCGATTGCTCTACTTATACTCGTATGTTATATACCTCCATTCATTAAAATATAATACTCGTATAGTTTAAATTATTCAAACTCATAAAGAAATGACGCTGATCGTACTAAAACATCACCAGTTCTAGTCATAAAGCGGACGCGTTGCTAACATATGGTTAAGGTCGAAACACATTAATAAAACTTACGACGCCGCACAAGCGCTATTTATTCGCTCATAATTAATTAAAAAGTTCGTATTTTAATAAGCCAAATACAGTTCGGAGCGAGTTCAAAACGTTATCCCACTGGTAATAATTTTAACGAAATACCAGCCAAGTGGGTCAGCCGCGGCTCGTGATATACAGCATTATTAGCCCCTATATAATATGAAAAGCTCGTTCGAGAATTGTTTGACAAACAACTTGGCAATATGTAGCCGCCGTCCGCCTGAATAATTTCCAATCTATCCAATGCAAAGCACTTACGATTAAAGTGGAATAAATAAAATCGAAAATATCGTAGAATCCTCCTAACAAAAGGTACATTATACATAACCCCACGGGGTATTGAAGGAACAGACGTAGGAAACATATTGGTATAATTACTTTCTCTCTTTTATCTAAAACGGTATCACTTCGCGAAAAGCCAACTTGACGCCTGGACCTGTTAAGACGTGAACTTAAAAAAACAATTAAATATATTTATAAAGACTGTAATAAACTATGTAAAGATGACGCCACGAAGCTTATAATAAATTCGCATAACGCCACCCGCTGCCCACGTGCACAGCAGCCGCCGACCCTGACATTCATTGATCGCGATCGACCTTGCTCTTGAACCAAGAGTGTGCTCCGTTTGCACGAGTGATCATATGAGACTTGGGTGCGAACTCCCCTTTACATTTCGTTATTCATTATTGCTTAACATACTAACTAACTGTGATGCCGCTAAAGAAGTTTTCACTTCAAATATGCGTCGCGTCGTTTTTTAATCTTCTAAGTGTCAAATTAATCTCACATTCGAAATGTACATAGCTACGTTCATGAGAACACCTTGTCATATTATTTCATGATAATTTGGCAAAACCTGCATTGCAGATGTAACATTATAGCAGCAGGTACCTATAATAAGAATTTGGTCTGCCGTATAAAAATTGATGTCCCTCCAGAAATCATAAAAGTCTTGCGTAGACTTTAAGGCCTGAATCAATCAGTCGTAATATTTTATATCTGGCACGAATTACGTCATATATTTTCATCATTAAATTAAATACCTACTTTGAAGACAGCAAAGACATTTGGCAGTATTCACACAGTACGTGTATCAAGCATAAAACCCGCGACTTTGGGTATTTTGATATTGCAAAACCATAAAACAATTACCCTCTTTATGTTCACTGTATACATACGAGTAGACTCTAATAAGGACAAACATATCGTACTGAAAGCTGAAACGTTGGTCCACACTACGACAGTTGCGTAACCAACACATCTACTTTGCCACACGCTATATTATATCATGTTCTGATGCAATACGAGTCTATTTTATATCCAAATATATTAATATCTTGGGACATTTCCACACGCAGCTACATCATTCTAAAATAGGCTCAACAAGAGCCTGTTAGTAATATTAGTGGAGGTTTTCGCTTGGTTTTCATAAACCACATGAAAGATTATCACGATGAGTTAGTTTGATTTAAGAAAAATTTCAAATATATAAATTACGCAACAGTTGCTTAAATTTTCCGATCTGTAAATATAATTGTGGATGCAGTTGGAAAAATCCAGCTATCAGAAAAGTTTACTGATATTAGTTGCATAAACCGACAAAGCCTAACGTAATTAATTTATGGCAGATCGTTTCATTCAAGTGCTCCTCAAAAAAGTTCTATTTATTACACATAACCGAACGAAAGCACGCCGTGTCTCTGTCTTAGGCAGATGCTGTTGTTTTTTACTGTATCTGCACCAAACATCAAACAATAAGAAAAAACAATTCAATTAAAAAATAAATTCAAATCAATTTCCATTGACACAATTTAAACGGCAGCTATATTTTTATTTTATCATACAATATTTTGCTAATGAACGACAGTTACGTTTTCGTCTATGGGCATTTAATGTTTTGAATAAAGCTATTCAATATTTTATAATACTTATAACAAAGCAATAACTTAATGCCTGCCAGCATTTTCTGCTGGCCAACCATGCGTAGATAACGAACGGGAACCGTTTTTGTATATGAAAAGAAAGGCGACATCCCCACCCCTAACGTGAAGATTCGATCCAGCCAAACCACAAACACAACACTGCCCCTTTTGTTGTGCATACTAAGAACCTCAATGATTACTTGCCATTGTCGTCGAAAATAAACATTCTTGCGAAACCAGCGCTTGGCCCACATAGCGCGGCGGCGATGAGCGACAACTGACGGTCTACTAAATATATTCCGCTATTTATACAACAAAACTTTACTTTCCCCAGTCACGCACAGCCTATTGGACATTAGCTAAGCGCTCCTGTGGCGAGTGCCCGTGGAAAACGAATATTATAAATGTTACCATCCTTGATACATAATAATATGTTATAAATAAAGAATATAAAAAAAACAGAGGATAATAGGTTTGAGTGAAATTCTTTATAGACATATGGGAGGCACTTGTCCAACAGCAGACGAATGTGGCCCAAAATGATTATGATTATAGTAAATAATTTTATGACCCGTAACGAATACCACCTTAATTTTTTAAAGATTTAGGACTTAGATCAGGCTCTGTAGCCAAAATAAAGAAAACACGTAGATAATTAGAGATTTTTGTTATCCAGAATCTGGCACTTAGAGTAGGTATCACACAATTATGTATTTTAATTATTATTTACAATTATTACCAATTATTTACAGATTTATTATTTACAGTTACAATTATTTACAGTTATATTATTTACAGTTATATATTTCACAGTTGTTAACAATTAGTGTATCTGATACTCGTGGCTAATCACTAGCCTGTAATACATATTTGATCCGAAAACTTAGGAAAGAACTCATTATCTTCATGTAAATATCGTTTCATGTATGCGCTAAGCTAATGTACACTAGTATAAGATAATGTGTGCTCTTGACTGTAATAAATAACCATACAAAACAAAGTTAATGACGCATGACGAGGCACCTGCGGTTTAGAGGCTTCGTATGAAACCCCAAATGTTAGAGTTTACTAGACTAAAAATATTACACACTTTCATACACATATTTCGTTAAGATTGAAGATTATTTTGTATCAAATTATACGCTTTTTTCATAATGTGAAGATTTACGAAATAGAACAATAAATAAAACTACAAAAAGACGTTGGAATAATGGAACGATAAAAAGATAAGAAAAAAAATTTATGATCCCAGTCCAAGCAAACGTTCGTGAAACTTAGTAATATTGCAAATTTTCAACAAAAACGAAAGCACTGAAATCGTTGTTTATTTTCTTTAGTCCAAGTAACTGATCAACATTAACATAATCACCAGAATACAACGCACTTGGATGTAATTTCACCTCTTCAAAAAAAATCATATATGAGAACCTGACCGGATCTTCCACAATAATAGGTTACCTAGTGTAAATTACGTCAGGTACGATTGAGTAATAAAAACTCCGAAAACCTGGCAAACAAACTTAACACACCAACTTTCGTATGTTACAGATAAGAAAAACGTTGTTTACTCTGAAGAAACACGACATTCAAGAATAAGACTCAACGTTACATATTATTCTCAGTAATTTTGGATACACATAAACAAATGCAGCAATAAAACCACAAACGGATATCTGAAATTATCCTTGAGATGTCTATCGCGCCGAGGACCGAACCCGAAACCCTTTGCACGGCTGACCCTTCATATTAATATATGTGCCGAACATGGCGTCAATCTATTTGGTCGGATTTGGGTGGTCGTAAAATACGTGGACAATAAAACAGCTCAATATTCAAAACCCATTCCATTTGCCAACGAAATTTAAGTCACTTTTAATCTCTAATCGGGGTTCTTCGCAGAAGGAGAATTGGAAACATGTGCACGGGCAGTGTTCGCGACACTTCTCCAAATCGACTTATGACAAGTTCCAAAATGAAAATTCAAATTTAATCTTATATAGGTATTATAGAATTTGAAAAGTAGGAATAAATGTTGGCTATTACAATTTACGTAGGACATCAAGTGTTAGAATTAATCTTCATTGAGAATTTATACACATTACATTAACATTTAATAACGTAACATCCAGTCTGTCATCCACGAAGAGGTAGTCAGAGGAATGTAGAACACTCCCACGTTTCACTAGTTACGTTTACGCCCCATTATGGAATGGGTGGTGGACCTATTGCCATACACTGGGCACATATTCAGATTCCGAGCCACTATTAGAAAATCTAAATTAGAAAATTTAGTAGTGTCCGATGCGGTAATTGAACCCAGGACCTCCCGTTCGGCAGTCGCACATGCAACCAACACGACCAACGAGGCAGTCTAAAAATTAATAGTGGTAGGAATCTTATCAACATTATTGTAATATTCTATAAGCTGCTGATGACTAACAATGTATGTATGTATAAATCTAGTAAGAAATAACACTCACGACCACAACTTCTCTGTCAAGAGTGCAAGAATGAGAAGAACATGACTAGTCGGCGACGATCCGAAAACACTAATGATGAGGAGACAATGTAAACGGATCCTGAGAGAATCGTCTGTATACAGTATCAGTATACTGAGTCATTAATCGCAATTCCGCTTAAAAAACCAGAGTAGAACAATTGCGATTATTTTTAAAGTAGGTACTGAATTTCAACACCTAAAGTTATCACAATTTTAATTATTACAATTAACTTACAAAACATTTCCACTTGTAATTTATTTGGGGAATAACTGAGTGCCTTTGGTTTTACTACTAAATTTGTAAAGAAGTTGCCTTGATACCTTCAGCATTCTGTAGGTACATGTTACGAGCCAACTACAACATGACACAAGATGCCGACATTCCCCTACGTATTAAATGATGTTATGTATTTAATCTAAAAAACAGACGCGTAAACGTCAACAATGGCGCTAAATATTGTCAACGTACAAAGAGCGTCGTTTTACAGAATGTCGCCCTTAACAACGCCTTAAATTTGACGAACGTTAAACATCCTACGTCATAATCATCATCAGCCTCTTGAAGTCCTCTGCTGGTAATAGGCCTCCCTGAGGGGTTATGCCCGTAATCCCTACGCTGAGCATGCGGGTTGGGAATCGCAGAATATAGTTTCTCGCATCGCCCACGCTGCTGCCCATAAACGGCCAGGGCACTTAGAGGTGTCTAAGCAGACCGCGTCATAGCGTGATCTGCCAGCGCTAGGTTTAATCGCCACTTAGGACACCTTGTATCCCGGCGCGGGCTCCAGGGTCCTACACGACAACGATTACGTACAAAACATCCTACGCAATGGTTATTGTTTGACGTACGTATATTACATTAACCAATAGTTTGAAACAACCGGCCCTTAGACTTGAAACAACAGCATAACGTTTAAAGACTATTATGTAACATTATTACATGTGTTTCATGCAAATTTGAACGCGTGATACTAGCAAAATAATGAAGAATAAGGTCGTTATTTGCATAATTGCCAGCACGCACTCAATCGGACTAAGTTTACGAGCGGAGGACTAAGTCTTCCCGTAATTAAAGAAGACCTCGCGGTTATAATTAATAGTAACGGCTTAGTTCGCTATAAGCATTATAATATACACTGTGTGTGTAAACTAAGCCTTCGTAATAGGCTCTTCGCGGCGAGTACTAGTGGTCCCTAGTGGTCGTGTAGTACTTAGTACCGTATGATGTTTACAGTTGAGACAGTATCTTGGTTAACAAAACAGTTATTTTCTCCCATCGTGTAATTTCAGTCTCAACTAGGAAACTGGCAACTCGTTGAGAGCAGACATCACAAGTGTTAGAAATCTAAGTTGGAACGCTTCGTGTGCCAGAGAATCTGTCCAAATCACAAGAGTACCCACACTAATTGTTGCAGGAGTCAATACAGTGGTAGTCTTTGGCGCCCGCCGCCACATCCACAGTTAACAAGCTTTATTGATTTCGTAGGCATACATCTTTCACAACGAACATAACTGTATTTTCAAAAATATCCAATATCTAGAATAAGTATATACATAGGTGAGTGTATATACATTAAAAGCTTTCTCGGGTGCAAATGCTCTGCTCAATATAGGATCAGACATCTGTATGTATACCGTCCCAAGCTAACATCATTTCATTTTAAATTACATGAGCGCGACAGGATATGTCGACAGTCCCGAACACGACTTTATTTGCAATTCTTTCTCTTACATAATCAAATACGCACGAGAAACGCTCAGGGCTCCGAATAAAACATAACATCATACCTGAAAAAGAAAAATGTTTTATTTACCACAATGCAACACACTTGACAGACAAACATAATGCATTGCGATAAATAAGGTAAACTTAGCTGTCTTGCACTATAAAAACTTTTCAATTGGGCAAGAACGCACCTAAATAAACACTGAGAGTCCACCAAAACCAATATTTTGCTTTAATTATCCATGATAATCGGAATGCAAATGATTTTAAATATAATCTTTCGGTACCTATCAAATAATATTGATAATATTTAAAAATACTGCTAAAGTACGGATTGGAAAAAGGGGTTATGGTTGAATCAAGCCGCTATCGTTGTCTTACCTGACTCAGTGTAACTTGGAAACTGATTATTGGTTTGGGGTGCTGTTACAAAACGAAACAAATGTTGATAGTGATATGGCCTGTGTATAGCTGTCTGGATTCGCACATGTTATATATGATAATGTGGACTGTGCGCACTGTATGTCTCCATACAATATACACACCATTTTCGCGGATTGTTTCATATAAGATTAGCTTAATTTATTATTAAACAGTTATTGCTATATATCGTTCAACAATCACCCAATGAAACGAGTTCACCGCGCCTGCAATTAAGTACTTAAATTCGTATATTTCTTTTATACTATCTTATTTCTTTTTACTTTCCTTATTCCTTTATCAGGCCTACGAGGCTAATGAGTAATTTCATTCTAACTGAAATTGCTAAATACACTTACGAGTATGTACCTAAATAGTTTTCCATTACGCCAGCACCGCATCACTACAACCGTTTTGATAATAATACATAAATCACGATACCGAAAGCCGCAATTAAGTCTCGCGTTTCAAATATAAATTAAATTACAAACATGAAGGAAGACATAAGAGTAGGTACATAATAAAAATATTACCGTGTCACGATGAACTCAATGCAATGTTATGACCAAGCTTGTAGTAACGTTCGTAATTTTAAGCAGAAAGTTAGCTTAAAATACATTTTATCTAGTACGTCGTCCCCACTGCGAGCGAGATTAAACCAGTTACGATTTGTGTTACGTTACAGCTATCAAAGGAGAGAAGAGCAGAGAGGGAATGTAATCAACTTGTAAGGTATACCTAAATGTTTCTAAACGACCTAAGTACCTCCTACCTACTAACGCTTTATTTTCACAAACATTGTAAATTGCGCGAAATTTCTCGATGCGAATCAAGTGAGATAACGTCAGCAATCGAAACGATCGAATCACGATTAACGCACACGAAATGTTTTATAATAATACTACAAGGGCGTTATATGTAGTGTTTGCTTGTTATAAATTACGCATTTTTTTTGTTTCGTACAAAGTGTCTAAGCCGCGACTGATAGTTGCGTCATATAATAAATCACTTAAGGGCGAATTTACACTAGGCGAAGAATTTGCAAATCACGGTTACATGATATTTAAAAAGAAATTTTACTTAGATACCAACGTCTGTAGTATCTAATATTACTGACTTTACTCACAGCTTCAACGATCAGTAACAGATTAGCAAAGGGCCTATGCATCATTTCTAGTTTGTTTTAGTTAACCACTCATTTGATCATGCTATATGCCTACAGTGTGAACATTCTATTCGCTGATCAGACCCTGCTAGACGACAATCGGCCGCCAAGTGTTCCAGTGCGTACGCGCCCTAATTTGGCAACAGCCCAGACAGCCCTGTTCCAATGGCTTTAGGTCGGACGTCAAATATTAGTTGGCGGTATAGAAAAATCTTTATAACGTTTTAAAGCACAATATTTCGATAAGCTTTCAAAGCTTTCAAATTTAAACTCTTACTCTTTAAACTTAAAACGACATCGTGACAGCCATTTTTTTTGTACTCTTAAAATGCATCATATTTACAAGCAATCGAAATAATGGATTTGTCTATACACGGATACAGTACTAAACCTAAGTATGTCACGCAAAACTGCATATTGAAATATTGTCGCATATGAGACGATATCCCCAATCGATGTGAAAATTATACCATTGGTCCAGTAATTTGCGAACTTCAGTGTCAACTCCTGCGACACTGAAGTTCAATTCTCATCCAGAACCAATGTTTGTGTGACGCAAACGAATGTCCGATTGTAAATATGTATATCACTGTGCGTTGAGATACGTATCAAAATTGTGGTTATCATATGCCTGGATCTAGTACCAGTCGGCGATCAGGCGGTCGCGTTCTTTTAGGTACCCGTGATTAAAATATGCAAGTTAATTAAAATATGCAAGTTAATTAAAATATCGCGTGTATGTAAACGTTTTTTTGTTATTAACTCGTTGCCTTTGAGTTACTATAAACATGACGCATACTAATAATATCACCTCGCCGAGTATAGGGACAGATTATAACAACTGATTGGCGACTTTCACTGGCTGAACAGGCACTTGAGGAAAAATATTCTAATAATATTAATTAAGCTGGAGGTTACTTTTCACTTATTTATACATTACGTGTGAGTAAAGACTAGAGCAAGTAATAGTTACAATCTCATGGTGTATATTAGCACATTGCACTTCGACTGTCTCGATATCAAATCGGGGCAACAGATACTGTATTCTTACGTACATTTAAACTTATACATTTTTATTACGTAAATTAAGCTATCAACGTGACACCTAAAGAGTGCGAAATGTAACAATGCGCAATTGGCCAGCGTGGCAGACTACAGTCTTAATCCTTGTCATTTTGCCGGAAGGCCCGTTTTCAATAGCAACTGCATGAATCGGATTAGTAATTAAAGACCAGAACAAATATATTATTTTAACATATTTTAATAACTCTATGGCAAATTTGAACGCTATGGGCAGACCCCGAAGATAATTGAAT
>DWFO01004656.1:0-11173 GCA_018246595.1 Mimoniades nurscia nurscia
CACGACAGATCGTTCGAACTACTATCGCGTCACGACACGCGCGTTCGCAGTTCGCACCCACACCTTATCTACGCCACACTTATTCGATCTTTGTATGTGTGCAATAAGTGTGGCAACTTTCCCATACTGTATTGCATTGCGTTAATTGTAACACATTCGCTGATGCAACAGCGTTGCATTACTGCATTGTTTTAACTACAATTAAGCACCATGTGATCTAATTGTTCGTGGTTCGACCATTGTTATTGATTTTCCAGTTTTCTCGCGTGATTCCCTCCTTGTGGGTTTATGTAACGTACACTGGGCGTGATGTTTGCTAGAAAAAGTTGTTAGTTAAAGACATAACTAATTCTAGCGAAAGTGACATTATTTACACACATATTACATATATATTACTTTAGATTTGAAGTATGCGAGTCTATTTCTACGTAGCGAAATCAAAGGAATGAATTAATGAAGGAAAGAATGAATTGATTGAATGAAACAGGCGAAATAAATGAGTGATGTGATATGAATGAATGAAAAGAATGAATTAAGTTATTGAATGTTCGAATGAGTGAATGAAATAAACAAAATGAAAAAACTGAATTAATATGTATAATAAAGAAAATTGGCTGCGCCTGAGCCTTGAGTGCGGAAGAGGGTCAGGCGGGTGTCAGAGTAATATTTACCGCACTTAGAATTCAACAACTTGGATACATTTTGTAATAAACCGCCTAACCTTTTTAATATTAGTACAGAATTTTACTGCGAATTATATTTTAAAATGTCGGAATAATAATATTATACCATTAATGTCAGTTCTCAATGAAAAACTAACATATTTATGAAGGACACGGAAATGTACTCGTGCCTATGTCGCTATATACTATGCTTAATATATTGTGCAGATGTCTTTCTAAGGATTTATTACAACTAAACCACTGTTCGAATTCTTAGTTGGTTTTTAACATGTTTGCTTCGTATTCTGAGCGTATTAGGACTAGACATGTAAATTGTTTCGAATGATACGACTGGCATTGTAATAGGTATAAGTGGCTGGAGGAATAGAGAATGATATAACCTTGTAGGATAATTATTATTATTGGTTTTAGCACATCACTTGCATTATTATTGAGATCATGAAAAATCGTCCCAGTGTATTTCATAATCAAAAGGTGAAATAAAATTACTTAAGATTAGTGTTTTGAGAAGTTCAAGTGGTCGATGCCACGACGCCACACCTGTATTTATTCCAGGTGATGGACAGAGGAGTGTAATACTCACAGCTTTCTACTGTTATGACATGTTATGGCGGTGAACTTATTGTAATACAGCGAGAGCAAATCCGGATGTGGAACTACCCACTGGGAATTTCAAGTTGGAAAATCCCGATAATATTTTTTCCGACCCTGGGGTCGAGCTCAGTTTTGCTAAAAATAAATAATATAATAATTAATGAATTACAAATAAAATTACAAAATTTAAAAAAAAACATTCTTTCATTTGTGACCTAGGTTACCATTTTACCAATGTCAAATCTGCTGGACAAAATTGAACGAAAAGGTGATGTTTTGCAAGTAAAATTCAATGAGTTCCTTGTCACAACCCACAAAGCATTGTCCGGCCTAGTGCTATTACAAACATATAAGAGCAACAAAATAAATATAAATATTTAAACGCTTACGTAGGTACTCGTACGTATCGTTGTTCAGTACAACAAAATATTAATTCTTCATGCGTTGGCTTTGACATTGGCGGATAATGTATACATAATTGAATCCAAAATCAGATCTGCGGATAATCAACAAGCATATGTTGTATGAGCATAATGGTTGTTATGCAATAAACGTAGGTACCTATATGCGTGGAGTATCAACTATGTAGGTACATATAAATATTCAGATACACCTGTAGATGGCGGCACGGTTGATTCGCGCACTGAACTTCTATAGGTCGATGTCGTAAACAATGAACGCTGGACATAATCATTCCTATGGAAAACCACTTATTGTATACGGACTGTTGCGTTATACGTCGTGAAATCCGCGCATATCGGTCTTCTCAGAAGGCGATTTTTCTCAAGCTGTCTGTAAAAAATGGACATCAGAGCTAAATCATTCAGTTGTAACAGACACATACCCTTCGTCATACCCGTGTGTCATCTTTTCGATTTTCTTTCCACGCAATATGTGATTCATTCGAGAGACTGGATTCGAATGGATGGACCAATTGAATCGTCGCCAAAGAAATAGGTACCTATTTCTTGTATTTACATGATAATGAAGGATTATTCTTAGCATATTCTTAGTAGTACTCGTAGTTGTAGGTACATAAGGTGGTTCATTTGTTTTGCGCAATTGTTTTGTTATTCTTAACAAAGCGCCTAATGGTTGAAGCTGACTGATGGCTGAAGCTGATTGTGATTAAGTTTATTCGTCTGCTCAACTTCTGTTTCCTCAGGGACTGGAGGTTTCATATACTACATATATAGTATATTTATATTTGGTTTCATACAGCACATTCATTATATGGGGGCTTCTTACAGCATTGGGACATGATTATTATCTTGTATTACACAAGATCACTTTTTTTTGTATTTACCACTGCATATATGTAGGTACGTATTGAATGCTATTGTTAAATAACGGCTCAACATAACGATGCCGTAATACTTGTGATGCAGTAGTCTTATAAAAATTTGTCGTAATACTTAGTAGTAAAAGTAGTATTTAATAGCTTTGTAAAAAGTGTGCAAATTTGGAAAAACAAAAAATTCAATTCTAATTGTTACTGTTAGTTAGTGTTGGCAGAAACGTTTGGTAAATTATTTGCTCTTTATTCTTTTTAATATATTTATGTAAATCACCTACATGTATGTGCATTCGAACTTCAACATGGTTGACGAAATCGCTAAACAACAATGTATGTCTTTACTGTAAAACATTTTCTTAGAAGCGTTCCGTCAAGACATCGTAATTTTTCCTTGAAACGTTTGAATTTAAAAAATCAATATTTGAATGGAACATTCGAGAACTAAGGACAAAGCGACGGCAAACGGTAAATGAGATATTAGTAGGATGTAGTACCTGTATATAGTGTATACAGTATACTGTATACAGTGGTCATAGAGATATTTCACTTACAATCTTTTGGACGTTCAAGATTGTAAATCTACTATATTCATATGTTCATACTATGTTCATAGATACAAAGTGTTGTTTCAGAATATATATTATCTAAATTAATAAAATTGTTCCCAGGAGTCGCTGGTAGAATGGGAGCAGCGTGGCCTAAGCGACATGCAAGCTCCGGCGCCTGTGGCCGGCACCCCAGGCCGCAAGTGGAGCACCCGGCCCGCCCACGCGCAGGACACCGCGAGCGATCAAGCTGCACCCGTCACTAACACCACAGACGCCTGTAAACTACTCGTTGTTAGTATCATTATTTTGTTACGGTAACATCGATTGTATATAGCTATATGTATGTGTAATGTGTTCTAGAGGTTCCCATTTTTTTTTAAATACTATGCACATTAAAGAAGGTAATTTATCATTGGATATACCTTTATTAAGGTGGAATGAGTAATCTTCAAAGTTAAACTTTATTTAGGTTTTCTAAGAAAACTCAAATACAAACAAAAAATGTAAAATGTTAACGCAAAGTGCACTGATATAATAACTGAACCAGCAACTTATGTCCTTACGCGAATACATAAAGATTCATACATAATAACATACACTAATTCATATATGTATGTAGCAACCACTTGTAGAGAAGTACATTGACACGTGGAAGTAGGAAACCGCAACAACTAATTGAGTCTTATGACGTACAGGTTAATTGAAGTCAAATAGGATAGATAGGAGTTCCTACCTCGTCTCGCTGATGATGCGTTGTGTGTTTTTCTAAAAGATTTTTTTATATTTATTGCAAGAGGTAAAGTTTGCAGAACTGCACAGACACCACCACTCCATGTATTTCTTTTGTTAAACAACAGTGCTCAGTTTATTATGTTTTATTATTTATATTCTTTGTTTTATTATATTTTAGTTTACGTTACTAAAAAGTAACGTAACGTTATTAAAAGTAACGTTACGTTACTTTTTACGTTACGTTACGTTACTTTTTTTTAGTTTACGTTACTGAATCAATAGGTTATATGTATACAGTATGTTACGGTTGTAGATATGCGGGGAATATCAACTTTACTCTTAATGCTAATATGATCTTCATTTAAAAAAATATGATGAACATTTGTCTTGATAATGTAAGGTAGGTAGGGTAATTATTTCCTTTTTAAACATCTTTTATTTTTTTAAACATTATGGTAAAAAAGCATTTCGCCAACTGGAGATACTCTTAATTATCTAAAATTACGACTTATATAATAATTATTTAATAAGCCTTGGCTTTCCGCGGATTTTAAGTTTAGTCAGTTAAATTTGAAAGCATTTACTGCAAAATACGAACAAATGCACGCACAAAACGCAAAATAAAATCATATCTAATTTTGCTCTGCGTCCTTGTAACTACATTCATGCGCCTTATGATCACGAAAACACGAAATATTCTTTGTAATTGCTAGTCATTGAACGTTCTATGCACCGCGTTGCCATATTTCTAGACGATTCGATAGATTGGGACGTCAGCATGATTCTTATGTTTGTTATTTTAAAACGAATGAGGAAAGACCGCAATGTGTCTGCTGCGTAAACAAAATATGTCAATTGCTGACGACACTATTCTGGACGGAAGGCAGGTTAGCATAAATATCATCCTGAATCGCTATCCTGAATAATATGGACTTTTATTACTTTCCAGTACATCGGCGACGCCAAAACCCCAATATGGCGGTTATCCCTCTGCGGTGGAAACGCCGCATCCATAGCAGCACGTGCTGGAACCAAACTACTGCCGCCCAAGATAAGGATCGTGTGGAACCCGCCCACCACGCCTTACCACCACACCGAGAAATTGCGATTGGTGGTCACTGCTGTTAATAGCGGTAAGTGACTACCCTCTTAATATTTCTTTTCGCCTTACCGCCTTTTCACCTTTACCAAGAAAACTCAATATTTCGCGCTTGAAAGGCTGATGTGTACTACGTTTTGCTGCTTCAATGGACATTAAAATGATACTACCGACCAACATAAATAATGGAGATTTTTTAACCTACCATTTAAACTAGGAACTTAAGAGTCGAAAACATTACATTCATTTGGACCTCTGAAACTGGATCGTGATTTGAATAAAATGTATCCCAAATTGCAGAAGTTCTATAACAAATATTTTTGAAACCTTACAGTTCCTGTGTTATCATAATCCTTTATCATAATCCATGACCCGTCATCGACTATTATTTATCTTTAATCCTCGACCTATCTTCGACTATATATCTTCAATTACTCATCATAAATACAATTAGCTCAATTCGTCATTTTCAGGAGCCCTATGCAACAACGAATCTCAGTTCATTTGTGGTGTGACGAGCCTCTGCATATCGTCCTACTTGGTGTGTGACGGTGTCAGACACTGTCCCGGAGGCGAAGACGAGGACTCCACCGCCTGCTCCCACAGGCGCGACTCTCCCCTCCTGGAAATGCTGAGGAGATTCGCGGCCAGGAACCAGGAGTTGTTGGGCCTGGATCAGCAGGATGGCATGACAAAACCTTCAGTTATAAGTGAGTATACAAAGGCTTCACAATTTAAACTTTTATGTACGTATATGGAAATCTCATGCCCTATTCCGTGGCGGGACGTAAACGTAACTGGTGAAACATGGGAGTGTACTACACTCCTCTGCCTACCGCTACTGGTTGCAGGCGTGATGTTACCTATATCGTAATTATGTTGACATAACCACCGATAAGACAGTCCTAAGTCCCATAACGAAACTTTCGTAACAATGTATTATTAATTTTTATTTTTCCATTGGCGTATTCTTTTCTAATATAAATTTTGTATATTAATGAAATGGTAATAATCTGCGATAACTGCGAGACCATTCAAGTACTGCTAACATTTCAATTAATATTAACTCATCTCTGATTTCTATCATGAGAGTTATGAATTCCTTTACTGAACTGCTCAAGTGTGTTACTTTATGTTACTTGTGAAAATGTACTTGGTGAAATGATCGAGTGTACTAGACTTCTCTGCCTACCCCGTGTGGTAGATACAGGCGTGATGGCATTATATTTTTCGTCATCGTCATATATCAACTATATTATTGCGGCTGCAAGCAGATTGTGAATGAAAGCAGGCGATTTGAAACTTTCAGTGAAGATTGGCGACGGAGAGCAGAGGTCGAACGCGTTCATGGAATTCGCGGCCGCCCTCAAGCCGTACGGGCCGTGGAGCTACCTCGTGGTGGGCATGCTGGTCTGCGCCACCATACTCATGTTCTGTTTGGCGTGGGGTGAGTTGCACACGGTCTCTATACACCGGTAGGGATGATTCTTTGATACTATCGAAACGCTGTTCTGTTCTGTGTGCGGCTACTTTCCCTCAGAACACAAAATGATAGTTAAACGTTTGACATTTCCAGAATGCTGCTGCAAGCGCTCCAAGCCGTCGGACACGCCCGTCAACATCCCCGCCTCGTGCATCGACCTGTCGCCCACGGTCACGGTGACCGCCGCCTCGCAGCAACTCTTCACCCAGCCCCTGCCCCCCTCGCCGCCGGAGTACGAGCCGCCCCCCTCGTACTCCTCGCTGTTCCCTCGCGCCTTCAAGAGCTCCCCGACCCCCGTGCCGCACTGCTCGCACCAGGAGCCCCCGGACTGAAGACCGTCGCCATTGTTCGTTGTTTGATAACTCCTAGCCTTCCGTTCGCGATGTTGCCAGCGCCTGAGATTGGTTATACCTTCGAGTCGATATTAATAGATGACAATTTCAAACACGACAGAGATAACAATTCACACGTAACGTACAGAGAGATAATAATTAGTAAAGTTGATTTTAAATAATGCCCTTAAGTAACAGTGTGTAAAATTTTCACTGACCCTTATGAATTAGGTTTACTGGATATTTTTAAATATTTTTAATTGATATTTATTGTAATTGGACGCATTTTGATTACTCTATTTCACAGCTTCGATATTTATTCCACAAAAATGCAAAAAAATGCCATTCTCGAACAAATTTAGCAATTTCAATAATAAATTGTGTATGTAATTTCTCGAAGTTCAAAAACAAACTAATTTATTGTTTTAAAAAAACTGTTGTAATTGAATCCGGACGGATGATGCTGGCAATACTTTCGCCAAAATGTCGTACGAGTATTTAGTTGTATGTAGTTTCTATTATATTTTAGTACCTATATTGTTTAGGTTAAAATATTAATGTCATATGGTATATTGGGAAAATGATGCAATGAGGCAGCACAGTAAATAAATAAATAATAAATAAATATCTCGGGAGATTTCCACACACGGCCATCTGATCCCAAACTAAGCGTCAAGAGAGCTTGTGGTATGGTAACCAGATGATTGATAAACTACATATATACATGTAAATATATACTTAAATAGATATATTTTTTTTATTATTTTTAACACCCAGACACAGAACAAATACTTGTGTTCATCACACAAATATTTATTCTGGGTTGGAATCGAACCCACGACCCCCGGCGCAACAATCAGGTTTACTAACCACTGCACCAACGGGCCTGTCAAAACAGTTATTAGTTTATAAAATATTTTGTTGCGGCAACACTAAAAAGATAGTTTTGGCAACTTTTTCACTATAAGTAATATGATTGTATTGACTCTAAAATGATTTTACATTCCAGTCAAATTACTGTCACTCTGTCATTGACCTCATCTAAGTTCTCAGATCTTTACTTCAACATCCTAACATCAACATTCAGAGTTGTCCTATTTTTTATTTACAATAATAGAACCTATATATTTTATTGTAAAATAAGTACATTTAATTAAATACTTGAATAATCAATTTGATTAAGTTGGATATTTTTATGAAAATTAAATCTAATAAAACAGTTTATTTTTGTATAAAATTTCAATGGTACAATGGAATTCTTATAAAAACATACAAATGGTTATATTATGCTAATGTTTGATATCTCTGCAATAACTTTAAGTGAATATTTTTTTATGCTTTACAAACTATAAAAAGAGAGACTTAAAAATTTGATTTGGCACTAATATTTGATTTGATTTTGTTACTAGCTGATAGAGATACGAAATATGAAAAACAAGACACATACATGTCGCTATACGCTTCGAAAGCCTTTAAAGAATACAAAAATGGAAAGTAAAATTCTTGGTACATTTTTATGATTCTGATTTACTCGTTAATGTAATGACAGTTTGATTAGAGTGTTGACTTACATGGATAATATTGAACTATGATTTTGACAAGATTCAAGAAAAAAACAATATCCTATTACTAAATAATAATAGGTGTATCTGGTGTATGTATATTGTATGAATAATTGTAACATTATGTTCTATTAACATTTTAGGAATTCAAATGACCCCTCATTGCATCTTATCCTAGTAAAGCTGTTGCTAGAATATGAAAATATTCATGTTGTCCATATAGCAATGGTTTTTAAAATGGTTTTTTATATATATTTATGTATATAATAAATACAGAATTTGTGTATTTATTTAAATATTATCTATTTATGTTTTTATCAGATTAAATATCTAAACTCATCAGTTTATGAGTACATGAGTAATTTACGTGTATTAAAACATAATTTGGGACCAAAATATTTTTATTTGTATTTTACAGTCAATGTGATATGAAGGAATTAGTGCCTTATAGGTATGTCGGAATAATTTTGTTCATAAGTTCGATTCATTACTACATCATATTTAAACTTATTTACCTCTATAACAAGCTTGGAATTGGTTAAGCAACATGTATTATCATCAACCCTTTTTTTAGTCCACAGCTGGACTCCTCTTCCTTTGGAATAGAGGAAAGGCCGCAGATTGCCGCGGCGGCCTACTATTATTTGGTAAATTTCTTTTTCCTTAGAGTAACTCGATAAAATATTCTAAAAAACTCCAAGGCGTGGAGGTTTTTTCTAAGTGTATTTAATTAGAGACCGCATTTCATATTGTTATTTTGTCACATTGTGAATTTGTTAAAAATGTAGAAGTACATATGTTACAAGATATAAGATAAGTACATATGTACAAGATATATGTTAAAGAAATTAAATTGACATCGCTTATTAATATAATATTTAATCGTAAGGACGCTTTTGTTAAAATTAAAATATATTGTCATAAGAAAAAGATAATACAACATTATTTTCATTTGTTGTATTACAAGGCATAATAACTGCATTGTCTTCATCTGTTAACTTATCACTCTTGAATGTCTTTAACTAGTCTTTTCTTAGGATTATTGAGTACGTATTTTTACTGTAATGGTGTATTTGTTTGGTAAAGTATGGTAAGTTGTAAAAATATAAATGTACACGTTATTTTAAGTTGTGTTAAAGTGATGTCTTACATCATAATTGATAAGAGATGACGCCACTTGTGATTAGAGCCACACTGGCAGTTTATGGAATATTGTGCGTAAATTAATAAAAAAATACTCCATGGTTAAGACGATAGGAGCATCATCTGCCATTGTGAGTTTTTGAGATTGGTAGAGATCTTCTTTTGCTAAAGTAATATATGTATATTATAATGAAAATAATAATTACAAAATCAAATATATCTTTATTTATTTATAATTATTTGTGTTTCATTTTAAGATACACTACTTCATTGTAATTACATGACAGTAAATGTTACGGACTTGCAGTTTCCGCAATTACGAGTAATTTGAAAACCAACTGGGCGACCAAGCTTTGCTCGGAAGATAACATCACCTAATTGAGCAATTTTTAGGAATTCAAATTTGTGTTTTTCTAAAAAAATATCACTCATCTAAAACAATACTTCTGGGTGAAGTTTTGCACAAGATTAAACATATTATTCAAAATTTCATATAACTCACAGCTTTATTGAAATAGTCACATAGACTATACTGCATATAACTATATCCAAAACAGATAACAATGCGAATCAGCGCCAATCTGCTTTTAAATATGTAGTTTACATTCTAAACCAGCAATTATATAATTAATAAATACATTATATCGCGGAGATAACACTTACCTAAATCATTTATTTTAAAAATACTATCAACCTACAAAACTCCGTCAAAATCGTTAGAGCGATTTCGGAGTTTTTGTGACTTCATATCGCGTAATGTGAGACTTAAGGTGTCCATTCTGAATTTAAGTCACTAATAGAGCAACATAGCTTACATAGCACATACACACAACTATTAAAAAATATTTTTTATGACTACCAGAATGTTTACTGAAAATTTATAAATAGATTGTGACGTAACATCATGCCTGTAATCCTGAAGAGGTAGGTAGAGAAGTGTGGTATACGTTTCACCAGTTACGTTTACGTCACACTATGGAATAGGAGGTGAGCCTATTGCCATGCATCGGTCACATTTCCAGACTGCGAGCCACAACTAGAAAGTCTGAACTAGAATATTTCAGTAGTGCGGGATTGGAACCCAGGACCTCTCGATCAGCAGTCGCACTTGCAACCAACACGACTCAATCAATCAATGGCGTTTGCGTCTATTCCAGACGATTTATGATGCAGTAGCTCGACACTTTTTTTGTTTACTAAAGAGCCCAATACGCGATCGGCAGTGACGTCCACACCAAGTGCCAGATGGGTTGGTGTTCATTGCCTGACGTTTTGCTCTTTTCTGGGCTAGCACATTGAACCAGGCTCTGTCGTGGAACTTCCGACCTTCTTCTATGCGGTTCCTTCATTTACATCTGTCCGCCGCGATATTCTCCCACTCCGTATGCTCGATGTTGAAAGACGTTAGATCACACTTGACGCAGTCTTTAAAGCGAAGCAGAGGACGCCCGACACCTCTTTTAGCATGCGCCACTGCCCCGTGCAAAACCCTCCTAGGTAGACGTGAAGTTCTCATGCGATGCACATGCCCTAGCCACTTTAGACGTCGTTGTTTAAGTAAGGCGGTCAAACTAAGCAGCTGTTCTCTCTTGAGAACCTCTTAGTTCGTGAGCTTGTCTTTCCACGAGATTCCGATGATGCTGCGTACGCAACGCGTGTGGAAAGCATTGAGTCGACGTTCCTGCTTTGCGTACGAGGTC
>DWFO01004657.1:0-11173 GCA_018246595.1 Mimoniades nurscia nurscia
ACTAAGCCGCAAAACGGTTGGGACTCAGCGATTGCCGCGACTACGTCGCAGCGCTGATTTTCAGTCCGAACCGATCTCTATACGCCTCCGAAAAATACGGAGACTCAAACGCAAACATGAAAAAGTCCATTTTAGTTTATACTTTATCAATAAAACCATTGATTTGATCGTTAATTGAATATTAAATAATACGATCATGATAAATTCACGTCTCTTAAATCTATGTAAGCCTCTTGTAAAATAAAATTTCAAAAGCCATCCAAATCGAAAGAGTTCCTTGTTTTTGATTAATGACATGACTATCGTGAAACAAGATGAAGTACGGATTTATCATATCTAAGGGCACATTGAATCAATAACGATTTTAAATATCGAACTCGCTTGTCTATCATAATTACTACATATATTTGGAAACGTATAAATATCTTCCACGCTATCAGGTCGTATTGTTTTACAAAAGGTGTGGGAGAATCGCGATCTACTACAGTGATACACTTTAACATGATTTATTTGAATCAACCTACGTTATAAATACTATATATGTGTATATATAAAGCCGGGCGCTCGACCGGTCACAGAGTCATGACGCTGATAAGCTGATAATACCGATACCAGTGCACGAGCGGACAAAGGAAAACCATATCGCCTTCGAGAAAACCTAGATATCGCTTTTCCGTGACTCTTCGTGTTAGTTAATTACTTTAGTTGTAAATCGTTTGACGAACATCATAATATCATTATTCCTATCCGTCTTTTTAGGCTTCGTAGTTTGAATATGTTAATTTAAATAATTAAATTACATACTCGTAAGTACAAATCACAGTTTTGTCTGTCATTGGATGAAATTATTAGTTAATAATTCTCGATTTGGTATACGTCTTACGTTTTATGTATTTCTGGGATTGAGCCTTACACACAACTGCGGTCAGCTTGGAGTGCATTTCACCACGCTGCTTTATATCCCTTGAATTTACTAATATCATTTGAAATTAATATTATTATAGCCGTGAAATATATGTATTAAATAGTCATATCGATATCAGACAGTCCATAAAACAACAATTTTAGCTTATTTCCACTATACGCTCTTATCAAGATAAATGTCTGTGTTTTCTGTAATTTGACGCGTTTACGATAAAGCAACTTGGCCAGAGTACCATTTTTATAGTGTATCTAACGAAAATGTCGTATTACAGCCTTTGCCTAACCCGTAGAAATTCTGGCGTACCGATATAAAAAATTAAAAACATTACTATTGTTAAAACCCTATGATTACATCATCAAATTTTTGTCTATTATGTATTTTCATTAACATCAATTCTCACGCAATCTATGTTTTGTTGATCTATCTTATCACATTATTGCGATATTTCGTCAGAGGAGCAAATGCAAGGTTGCCACAAGCTCGTTGCAAATGTACTATAAATTACGCACGTGGGCTCCCATCGGCGCGGCAACTGTCTCGGACGAGGTACTAAATCAATACATACTGAGTCATTTTATTTATTGTCTGATTGCATTTCACAAGTAACCGGAACACTGTTTGTTTGCTATTTGACAGGGATATTGTGATTGCGGATTTTTATGAATTACAAAAATGCCACGAGCTCAGTTCATAAAATAAGAGTTAGGTGTGGGTTTTGTAATAAGGCGTTTTCTGAACGTTTCCGGTTCAAAAAAGGCGCGACCTCTCGTGTACGAGGAATCCTCAATATCTACATTATCAACTCATCTTGTGTTACTATCAGATGGCCGTTTGTTTGCTTATAAGATTAAATAAATAAAATAACGAGCTCACTTATTGCATTCCTGAATCAGACCACGCGTAGTGTTGTGATTAATTTAGTAAATTCGTTTATAGTTTGTTGCTGGCAGCGCGTCGACAGCTAATTTAGGAGTCGCGAGGTCGTGACCCGGCGCCCTCCGGCTAGTAATAACTCTATTGCATATGCGCCTTATAATTACACAGTACCTACTCCCAACTTTGGCGTGCTATTTGATTTAAATTCACCCTGGATTGCTAGAAATGTTATATACACGTAATTATTATACGAGTATGTCCTGGTAAAGAGGAGAAGATTATCGTCGAATCATTGAGATTAAATGGATGCGCAATTTGCAAACACAAAAATTATTATTAATGGACAACTCGGAGCGTCAGATGTTTTCAAAACATTCTTAAGGCTTCCTTGAACGATTAATGCATGTGATGTATGTTATCTATCTATAACATTTCCAACCTACTATTTGCCGTGCCCTCCGAAGTACAGAGATCATATCAGTTTTTGAACCGTTTAAAAGCTACCAAATGTACTATCTACCAAGCTTTCTTTTTCAAATTTGCTCCGCGCGGCCAAACATATTGTCATAAAATTATTGAACATAAAACCAGCTGATGTTCTATAAATGTACAGCAATGTATATTTATTTTACTATTATATTTATATTATTGTTTTTATAATATGTCATGATACGTCGGACACGACTTAGCAGTTGGCAGCGCGTTTTGTCTCTGGTCTAATTCAGGCGACGCGAGGTCGTGACCCGCCCGCTGCGTGTGTCTAACACGGAATAACCGCGTCCATAACAAAACTAAAACGAATATTTGTTTATAACATTGTTATTTCTTCACAGTTCAACTTCCAAATTCATAGACAACGTTTTAGAGAGGTGGTTGGTTGAGGTAACTGAGTTGTGACGTCATATTAGTCCAATTTTTTAGTAGCGGTTTACTTACACAATTTTATACTATTATACCTTTTATAACGTTAATGTATTGCCTTATAATACTTTAAGCGTTGAAGGGTACATTTTGCTAATTATTGGCAAAATAATTTATTTAAATTATGTTATAAAAAAGGACCCCAAGCAAAATGATTAATATGCTTTATTTTGAAATTAAAAAATTAGTAACATCACGCCTATAATCCCTAAACAGAAAGGCAGAGGATAATTACTTTAATTATTGATTAGGCTTTCTCAGACCGTTCGTTGCTCAGATTGTTTTAAATTATCTAACCGTTAACTTTAAGTCTCATCATATTTGTCTAAATTTTAATATGTGCAATTTTAATCATTTAAAAATAATATATTCATAGACACATGGCTCCTTTAACTTGGCGTATAACCGAATACATGCATCTAATTTGAGTGCCATGTGACTTGCTACTGAGACAAATGCGCAATATGTTTTTGATAAGTAACGACAAATCCTAAAATAATAATAGTGGTCCGGTTCTATACAAAAATTTAAAAAATTCACCTATGAACAGTATTAAAAAAACAAAAACTATTATGCAGCTTTTAACGGCAGTTATAATATCCATTACACACATTTTAAATATTACTGTATATTTATTAAAAAACCAATTTACCGGGTATATTCAATTCTTTATCAATTAATACAATTCACATTTCGTTTTCAATATATTAGGTACATTCACTTAGGTATACAATTTTATCTTTTTATAACACTATCATAATATACAATTAATCTTTATATGATCTTGCAAATTATAATTATTACATAAAACAAGAGAGAAATTAAAGTTTTTCGATAATTATACAGTTATTGGTAATTTTTAATTTCTTTGTATTACGGAAATACTTTCAGTTTCCTTTCTACGGTATGCACAAATAATAACTATTTGTATATACATCGTTGTCGGTCATTCCGATAGTTTGGGCGGCTTTGGCGTGGTTCCACGGCTGGGCGGATATTTCAGGAGCACCGGGACGAGGTCGTAACCTCCCACCTTCCCTCTTCGTTGATGTATTTGTAGTAAATTTGCCAAAAGAAACAACCGTTTAAAACTTCACGTTAAATTCCCTAATCGTATTGACAACCCATCTAAATAAAATTTACTATTGACAAAATACTTCAGCGACATCTATCCAAGTTGCCCTATCTGTTTTGATCGGGATTTTTTTTTTTGAGAAGTTTTGCCTTCGAAATACGCTTAAACGCGTGTTATTCTTGTAGATACCTACTACAACATGTCAATGCCTACATATGAAGATATGGACGAACCACATTATTAGGAGCACTCTTGGATCTAAATGAATGAGAAAGAAACTCTTATCTCAAAATGATTTTATTTACGCAAATATATAATTAGTATAACAAAACAGCACTTGTTTTTTGAACGATGAAAGTAATTAAAGATATAAAAAATTTAAGTTTAAAATATAGTTTAAAATAAAAAATAGTTGATAGCACGACTGCTGATCGAGAGGTCCTGGGCTGGAATCCCGGATAGGTATTGTATTTTTAATTTTTTCCTGAATGTACCTGATGAAACGTCGAAGTGTAAGAGTATTGCACCCCACTGCCTACATTTTCGACGATTGAAGACGTGACGTTACGTTGTCTGTACATAAAATATACCTACTGTTAATATCAGGATGCAATCTTTTTTGTTCAGCGCACAGAGCTTATTTGGGCTTATATTTATTTTTGACCAATAATTTATTGAGCTCGTTTCCCTTTAAATGCATTTGGATCCTCATTCGTGCTGCCTTTAATGATAATGTTACAGGTAACGTGACGTAATTTTACAACATAAACCAGTTAAGGAATTCGACTTTATAAAATTTTGAAGCGCATGATATCTTCCTTAATACGTTTTGTAATCAATGATTTTTTCCAATCGATCATGTAACCAGAATGTGAGTTATTAATTTCGTAACGCCACATGTGACTGGTAACAATGAACTTTTGTGTAGTATTACAATAGAATCATTGTTTCCAACACCTGTTTCGTTCAATCGAATGTGCAAAATCTTTGAGAACACTACGTGTAAAAAGCAGTTCAACTAACTATTAAATGAATACCAACACGGTATAAAATTCTAAAATTTTACTTTCATAAGGATTTGTGCAATAAATTTCGTGCGAACATGTTTAATGTTAATAACCTATGGCCTTTCTATTTTCAAATCAAAATATTTTTCTTCGACTTGCAAAGTGTTGTAACACAATTGTCTTATCAAGAAAACTACGACTATTATCACAATCAACCTTCATATTATTCATCCAATTATAAAACAGTATATGAAGATTACAATGAATATACTGATGACTTTTACGAGTGTAAATGCTCATGCACGACATGTGTCGACCTTCAGCCTTGTTGTAAAAACATTTGTGTCGATTGTGTACCGCCACAGGCTAATGTACTGTTTGTACCCTACATGTACCCTATAGTAATAAATGATAGAACTGGTACAAAAGATAATAAGGATAAAATACCGACAACAACGACGACCGAAACCGCAACAACGACCGAGGAAATGACAACAACAAAGGAAGCAACATCGACAGCAACATCGACAGAAACAACGACAACAACTAAGAAGCCTCAACCAGCGAGAAGATCGCCTCTTTTAGAATCCATAAGCTCAGATATAGACAGTGAATTCGAAGGCAAGAATCACCAACCCAAACCACTAATCACTCCGTTTATTAAAGAACCTTATAATTTAATTGATAAGAACGGTAAATATGAATTAACAGCATTGAGACGTACCAAGACCAATTGGTTTCCTAAATACGGAATAGTGCCGATTCCCGATCAAGTAGCGGAAAAAATACTTTTTCAGCTACGTGATACGAAGGTGCTACATCCCACCCAAAACAATATGAGAACATTAAACATACAGAATAAATATAATATTGAATAGTTGCTTTATACATCATTATTCGGAGTGACTTTGAGCAGTCTCCGTATAAAATTGTTTTATACCTTTATTTTTATCTTATACATATTTTATTATTAAACTGCGAAAACCGATTTAAAAATTATTACCCGACAAATAAAATTCAGTTATTGAAAATGGTTATTGTGTTCGACTAGAAGCATTTGATGTTTTCAGCTTGCGAGCTGCACCAGAACTAGTTATTATTTAGTTTGTTTGAATGTTTCATGTAAAAACATGATTACATTCGTCATTGTAAGTTGTTAAAATGATATAACAATGGTACGTAATGAGATTATGTAGATACTGGTAAATGTATAATACAATTTAGAAATTTAAAAAAACTAATGATTGAATGTTTTAGTTACAGATTTTACATGTATTTTTTTGCTTATTTCTTGATGATGCTATTTCGCAGTATGTGTATAACTCACAAGAAGACTATTTTCAATATCCAGATCAAGCAACCTATTATCAGCAATACGATGACCAAGATTACACCTGGAAAGGTGTTCGATCTGGAAAAAAATACTCATCGCGAAAATGGTTAAAATATCCCAAATATATCGATCCGAGCGAATTATCATATAGCGGAAAAGAAAAGTGCCGTTGTTCTTGCCAGAAATGTAAAAAACTCAAGCCATGTTGCAAATATGTTTGTACCAACTGCAATCAAGAACAGGGATTAGTCGTGGTACCATATCCGGTTCCTTTAATCATCCATATAAAAACTACAAACGACACATCGACAGAAAATATAACAACCACAACAACAACTACTACAACAACAACAACTACTACTACGACAACAACTACAACAGAAGCAACAACGACACCGGCTGTAAAATCTACAAACCCTATCTTTGTACCAAGTGCTAAACGTTCGAATTTTGAATTTGCCGAAACAAATACTAATATTATCTATCATAGAGATTATTTCTACCCATACGATGGAGATCTGAGGAAAGTTCATCACAACAATAGAATATTAAGACCGACTTTGCCTAATAGGGGTATTGAACCTAAAAATAGGGATACGTATTTTATACCTAAATACGGCATTGTGCCCATACCTAATGACATAGATATGTAAAGTAATAGAAAGTTATAAAAATACTGTATTACTCTAAAATGAGTACATATTTATTTCTATTAATTGATATTGTGATATAAAACTCGATATTCATTTACTTCAGCTGTGCCCCCGACGATTTCAGCACCGGTAGAGGGTAATGACTATCGGTAAGCTCACATACATAAACTACCGTGCAGACCGTTGAGATGTTATGATGCGTTCATTTAGTGAATTACCTTTTGTGTGTGTGCAATTGTAGTTAATTGATACGCGACATACTGTTTACAAAATGCAGTTATACAACTGCAGGTGGTTAAAAATAAATAGTTAAAAATTAATACATATGTACTCGAATGTTTCAATAGATATTTATTCATAACTACAATTTGTAAAAGTAACCGGAAATCAAAGTGCATCTTGTTAGTATTAAGGTTGAATTTGTTTATGTCCATTCATATTATAAACTAAGTAAACATATACATATGTATTTGTTTAGCAGTTTTGTATTTATATAAATGTGTGTGTGTGTGTGTGTGTGTGTGTGTGTGTGTGTGTGTGTGTGTGTGTGTTTGTGAGTGTGAGTACCGTAAAGTACGTACAGATTCAATTCAGTGTCCTTCACTAATATTTACTTAGCACGTTCACAGTGTAACGCGCTTCACGCCGAACTTCTCATCACTGAAATCACACACTTAACACATATTGATTTTCTCTTTCATTCACTGACTTTAGGTCGCGCGGTTTCTATCGAACTCTATTTGGAAAGGTCACTTTTGACATTTATCGATGGACCGTTTATTAATTAATCGATTTAACATAAATTATCCGGCGGACAATAGCGGCGACTGGCTGAGCGTGGCATGACCTTTCAGAAGGCGGCGCGACTGCGCGCAAGTCGCGCGGGGTCACATCGGATGTATTTTTAGAGTTTAAAGTTCGAAATACGACGGTTATTCACGCATGTGACCGCTGAAGCGTCTTTGGCGCTTCCGCTGAACGCAAACTTACGTGCGTTTGGCGTTTTTCCTTTTCAGAAATCTGTATTAGATAAACAAACAGTCCTAGTAAGTACATTTTTGATCGATATAATTATTATTATCACGTATCACCGCAATCCGTACGAAATATTCGGTTAATATTGTTTTTATGTTAATAAACGTAGCTGAGACTGCTGAAAGTAACTGCTCTCAGCTGCTGAATTGACCTTTTTAATATTAGAAAAGAACCAAGGATACACTATAGTGTATCCTTGGTTCTTTATTTATTATATATAATATAATAATAATTCTTTATTACTATATACTATTATATATAATAATTCTTTATTATATATAATATACGATTGTTATCAAAGGAGCAGGCAGCAGTCAGATCTACTGCTCATTTTAAGGTCACGAACATGTGCACAAAACAAGTGCGCCATCTGCGTTTTATTTTAATTATTGCTTTGACACGATCAACTAAGATCATTACCTTATTGTTCATTGAACTCTCGCATACCACATTATTTTTAAAATATAGAGACGATTCGAAATAGATCGTTACGAGCTAAAATCCTACAACTAATCTACATATCTCAGACTGTAACTTCCTGTTTCGTTTTTATTAAGAGATTATCATTATACAACGAACTGTTGTATCAATCTTGGTAACCTGTATTATTAATCTATCTCTGTACTGAAAAATTTTGAATCGTTAGAGATGTATGAATTCTCTACATATAATGTAGTATCGAAAAAACTAGACGTGACGAAACATTTAACAATAGAGATGTTACAATATTATGTATAAGCTCCAGCCCCCAAAGTAATAGTTTTTGAAAACCTAATCTAATATTTTGATTATATCCTCGATAATTATTCAAAATTTACATGACCCGTTACCGTCCTAAAAATATCAATTTTCACGCTCGTTCTTAACGCTCACTCGCAAGTAATAAAAGGACCTCCTTTCTGAGGCTTTTCCAGAGCTCTATGATAAATACCTCTTCCAGAAAGGCGCAAAGAGATTTCGCCTTCGAAGCCGACAACGCATTGGTCACTCATCGGGTGTTAAAATGTCTACAAACACTTACTATCAGATAGCTCGTCTGCCTGTCATAAATAACATCCGGGAAAAATGTCAATCTAATTCCAAATTCAAATATTCAAACACCGGCCTACCATAGCCGTCGAATTCGTGAACAACAGCATTATTCTCGAAATATCTTAAGTACGCTCCATTGAGATATGTCAATATGTAATTATTGTCAACAACTCCAGTAGAGTGAAGTTTGGCCACTTCACTGTAATTTATGATTCCCAGAACCGAGTCGGGTATTCAGGTATCTCTTAAACATCCTTAGTTAGGCGTAGTGATATTCGCTTATGGAATTATGAAACCGGTAATGGAATCGACGTAAAACCAAATTAGGCCTGCAAGGCATTGACGACACTCGCGGTGTCACAAAAGTCCATAAGCAACGGGGACTACATGGCCATAGTCACCCGACCGCTGGTGTGTAATAACAAAAAATAATCGTACATATTCCAATGATTTGCACGATTCATTTGGCGGCGAATAAGGGTATATTTTTACTTATGTTTTAAAAATGTTTATGCGTCAACCGATACCAAACTAGGCTGTGTCTGTAAAATGGTAACCTGACAGCTGAGGCGGCGCGGCGTTAGGTGTGGGTGACGTGGGCAACTCTCTATGGCCTCACTGTCTAAGGGGCCTCGTAGATTAAAGCTCTACTTAAATTCTGTGAAAACTACTTAACCGATCATCACGAAACTTTGTACACATATTCTTGGAGATATTAGAAGTAACATAGGATACTTTTAAGAAAAAAAAAGTTTTTTACGATAGATAAAAGAATTACCTACTTGTCAAAAAATCTCAAAATCTAGCTTCTTCAACGCCATCTAGCATTCTAGTAATGAAGTTTAAGTTACAATTACTAAAAAGTTATAAAAGTTAAATTAATGAAGTTAAAATTAGATATCTGTACCTACTATCTACAGAGATCCTTGTTATCAGATGGCTAAAGTCGAACGCCTTAAAGATTTGTTCCGCAACGGTTATATTCAGAAATTTGCACAAGAAAATAACTCATAAGTCTATCCATAGAGCGGTTTTACTAGTGATAAATAATGTTCAGCAACGCTAAGCTTGTTTGAGTTTTTGTGAATTAAGAGTTAAATTATTTACTAGGCTTACTTAAATTGAAATTCCCGGTAGTAGCATTAGATTTGAATTTGTGTCCGGTGTATGTCAATTAATTGTATCACCCCCTATTACGTAGGATGTTCTTGTAACATAACTGGTGAAAAGTGGAAGTATGCTTTTCTGCCTACCCATTCGAATAAATACTGTTGTTTTAATACGTTAAAAACAACCACATTTCGGTCATTGGAACGTATGTACACACTTACAAAACAATAGAATATACATACATGCCTCGTTAGTCGTGTTGGTTGCAAGTGCGACTGCCGAACGCGAGGTCTTGGGTTTGATTCCCGGGTAGGACACTACTAAATTTTGTAATTCAGATTTTCTAGTAGAGGCCCGGAGTCTGGATATGTGCCCGGTGTATGGCAATAGGCTCACCACCTATTCCATAGTGGGACGTAAACGTAACTGGAGAAACGTGGGAGTGTTCTACATCTTCGGGGATGACAGGCGTGATGTTACATATATCCTATTGTCACCCCTAAATTATACTCTATTGATTCCTCTAGTAAGGAAAGCATGTTATTAATAATTGTCGCTTTGTACTTTAAGCGACATGTAAATTGCTTAGTCCTTGGCCCTTCAAGATATTTAACACTCAGAGCACTCTCCTTAAGAAAGAATTTTTCTTTTTTGAAAAAAAAAAAGAAATAGCCCACAGAGCTTTTTATACAATGTTAATGACAATATTGAATCATCTAGTACAGTAACAACAAAATGGCAACTCATTTATCATCCTAAAGCCTAACTCCAAGGCTGGACATAGGCCTGTCCTGAAAGGTTTTTGCCCATAACTTCTACGCTGCGCACGTGTTCTGGGGTACACAGGACGCGGTTTAAATAATTTGATATATTTTAAATTATTTATTAAATTCATTTCAGCCACGCAAAATGGCTGGCAGCGGATAGGAAGAGTTGAAGATCGAGCTTAGTGCTGTGCTATTGGAGAGGCCTTTGTCCAGCACTGAACGAGAATAGAATAACCATGATTTTGATGATGAATTGTAGTTATTATAATTAACTTTCATTAAAATGGGATACATATCAAAAATCAAAATCAAAATCAAAATATACTTTATTCATTTCAAACAGTTTTACAATGTACACATCACAAGGGCCCCCATACTGGGTTGATAAACCTGTGTTACAGGGTACCCCGCTCATCCACCAAGGCAAACACTGAGATAC
>DWFO01004658.1:0-11170 GCA_018246595.1 Mimoniades nurscia nurscia
TCAATTTTTGAAAGGCCCCCCCCCCCCCCCCCCACTGCCTGCACCCCTACCCATATTCATTACGCTACAGAAGTGAGCAATTAGTATTTTTTTGATGCGGCGGCAATGTGATAAATACTTTTGTTGTCTGGTATTCAAATACATTAAATTTAAATCTCTGTGCATTAAAAAGGATTATCGAATCACGTTTGACGAGGTGTACCTACCTGATATTGACAAACAATGAGGTAGTTTGTGAAGAGTGTTAAAACTGTATTGTTACAGTTAAGATTCTCATGTGAATAGAAAGAAGTTTTATATTGAAAAAGCTATTCGAAATTTAGTTTAACATATTATTATTATTGTGATTGTGTTATGGAATTTTGTTTAAATATACAAAACAAAAAATTCTTAGCAATCTTTCAGTTTATTCAGTTATATTACATTGTTGCAATGTCATATAACAGTTAATAAAAATATTAAGTTATGTAAGTAAACTAGCTAACTTTCAGTGAACGCTTTGCAAAAGCCAATCTGGTGCTCCTGCAGAGCATCTTATTGTCTACCATGTTATTATTATTACCATTACGTTACATTTATAATCTGTTGTGGTTGGTGAATCGAAACATTATATTCGTTAGAAATCGAAAAAAAAAGCTCGTTATCGTCATTCCACTTCAATCGTAATCCTGGGAAACAAAAGGGCTGTACACAAGATCAATGGTGGCCGTGGGCGCCGATGTATTTACGGTTTACTGCGCTGTAAATTCAGCGATAGCGCTCAGCCCGCGGCAACCGCTGTGTGTAGACTATACTTTGCAACAATTTTTCAAAGCGTACATTTCTAAATATACCGATAACTTAGTTTTAATAGATATATCGGACGCTTAGCTTTCCTGAAACGTATATTTTTCAACGTTTATGCATATGCAATCAATTGTATATTTTTTTATTTATTCAATACACAAATCTGTAAAGACAGATAAGATCGTGACACAATATTACTTTGTGTCATGATTTTGATGTATTATTGATTTGATCATATTCTTTAAGTTTAAATGAATTATCAATTAAGCAAATGTATTATTGTAGGAATTGAAAGGAGTAAAAAAAACAACGTACTATAAATGTGTAATGGACAGTGCGTTTGATCAAAATATCAATCGTCAATAAGGACAACAAGAAAAAGAAATGAACTGCTAAATAAAACATACGAACTATATATGTATTAACGAAATACATTATATTGCAAGCTGCTTTTCCATCCAACTTCGAATTTTATAAAAAACGATATTCAAATTTCGAACGAAATATCATTTAAACTTATATTACGTACAAACAAACTACAGAATCAAATATGCTGAGCAGGCAATTCTTGAAATAAAAGTTGGAGGTATTTCTTCGATGTCATTTGTACAGTCTTGGATTAAAGCTAATTTAGAACGGTGTCTTGTTTTACAATAGAGAATTAAGTGAAACAATAACAAAGAGGGAATAAATTAAAAGAATGAAAAAAAAGCGAAACAAAGGGATCTGCTATTCTCATGAAATACTTGTCAGAAGTAAAATAGCGGAGTATGCAGAGGTTGTTAAGATTGCAGCTATGTCTCACTAATTGTGAATTAGAGGATTCCCAAGCGTTCCCCTTTGTTAACTAAATTAAATTAATTGCAAGGAAATATTTAAATAGAGAAGAAGTTGTAGCAGATTCTCGGGTGTGCAATTGGCAGCAAACCTTGCAACTCGCTTTGTCTAGACCAGCGGTGCTCAATTTTCTCGTGTGTAATTTACATTTATTCATAGATTTACTGCTTACATTAGAAGCTCTTCGATAAATTGAAGCACACGTTTTTCCTTTTCCACATAAATAAAAATCCAACTGTTAATGACAGGTATTTTGTTGTTTATTATTGTTTTATGATTTTACACGTTTATTCTTTGTCGGTTTTTTTTAAATAAGTAAAATCTCCAAATGTTTCAAAAATGTTGAATTGTAAGGTTAAAGAAATATTCTACAACATTAAAAAGCAACTACAATTTTTTTGTAATTAAATATTGAGAATATTTAAATTGGTATTACATTTTTGTTGTGAAACAATACTACGGTATGGTTATAAAAATGACAATTATCATATTAAAATATTTTATTCATATGTATAAATTTATTTGTGTCCTAACCACTAACAATATAAAAATGAATAAGTATTCCTCTTACTTCATGAGATGCTTTTATTGTCGCGGAAACATTTGAGAAACGTTGCACTAGACTCGAAACTATTCCAGACGCTTGTTTTAAATGTACTCTGTAGCTCCCGTGGTACATAATCATATCATATTTCTATATCAGAACAACATCGGTATACCTATAGTATGTACATTGAGCTCATCCATTCATTTCATTGTATCTGAGATATTTGAATTAAATATCTGATTCAGATATCGAGTTTTATTTTTTGAATAAATAAGTACCTATTCATTGTCAGATCTTACCACGTTTGAAGTAGAAAGCACTTCGCTAAGCGTATTAGCAGCTCAAGAATATTGAATGTGGATGATGAATATTGTTTTTTGGGAACACGCTTTTGAATTATTTTTCTGGGAATCGGTTGAATATTAATTTTTACAGTTCACTTTGCATGAAACGCATTAATATTAACACTCAACTGTTTAATCCGCCAATAGTGTTTTACATTTACACTCACATGCATTAGGTTTTTCTGTACTTCAGTATACCTAATGCGAACAAGCTCTATAGGTACCTATATGTAAATTAATGTATCCATAACATCTGTTAAACTGGAAAAAATCAGTAAACATAGTTGCTTACCGGCCGAGACATTTGAATGTAACAATAACAATATTAGTCTCAAAGAATACGAGGAATAATAAAATTTCACTTTATTAAAAACAAAATGTCTACAATCTTAAATCATCCTTGATTCCGCAAACTCATAAACAGGCTTAACATTTGACATCAGGCAGAACGTAGTTTATTTCGAAAACATTCAAACGTAATATGTAAGCATAATGAACTTTGGAATAGCTCGTGTTGTATCGCATAGCCTTTAAAATAGTAATAGCCTTAAAATCCAATGAAGTATCTCCGCGGACTAACCTGACGTTGGCCTGAACTCAGCTAGACCATACAGCGAAAGATAATCGCATTAATGGATTAAAATGGCTCTGAACAGGCCGCCGCTGGCTTGATCTTTTGTTGATCCAACTGTAATACGTCAGAAAGAGAGCACGGGCCTCTTTCTGACGTATCAATTTAATACAGCGTCGATAATAACAATTTATTGTTTTACGCTATTAAAAACACTTTCATCGTGTTTATCATTTAACGTTTCTTATAAAATAACGGCTTGCACATTACTGTTAACATTTGTAATTTGATGATGAACTTTACCTTTCTAATTCTATTATAATTTAACATGCAATGGTGTTTTTGTATATGAGCTTGGAAAGCATTGAAAGTGGTATTTTGAATATCTAACACATAATGCGGAAGCTGGGTGACTTTTCGGTAAAATCTAATAGGATACTGTCCCATCAATTGGAAAGCTAAACTGAATTTCCATTTAGTCATTGTCCCTTTATAAGAAACAAGGATTTTTAAAATTTTTTTTTATAATTTTTTCATAACATCGTTATGTGATAACGTATTGTTATTCAATAACAGTGAAAACAAACAGTTTCATATATTTCTTTTCAAAACGTACATTATATTATAAGGAAGATGATGTATGTATTCTTATGGAATGATTACTCATTCAATAAGAATACATACATCATCTCAATAGTGGATTACCATAACCACTTGTACCGTTTCATACAAAACACTTATGTATAAAAAGTATTGGAAAACGTTTATAATTTAACAATTGAGGAGGATTTTTTCAATTACGAATTTCTCTTAAATCAAACTTGGTACGAAACATAGGGCGAAGTATGTGACAAGAAGTAAGTTGGGAGCGAGAGTTGTGAGCGAAATAAATCCAGCAGATAGCACTGTACGAAACTAGAAACAGTTGAAACTTTCAATTTGTAAGGTAGTTTCTTGATCTAAGAGCGTTGAACTCCAAAACAATGTAATGGCCGCTAACAAAGAAGTTTAACTGATTAGGCTTCACTACTCTCAGTTTTAAGTTTCATTTGTGGAATGTTTCCGAAGTATTTTAATTAACTATACATACATTTGTAAGACATACGGTTACTATTCAAAGTTTTATATTAATAGGAACAAAATAAAACTTTATATGGAAATTGTTTGTACCAAAAAAAATCTTATGAAGAACTGTGGAAAATACATTTTCAAATTTCGAATGCTGTCGATACTCATTCAGGATTTAAATTCAATTTAGATGTACTTTGTATAATTGTGTTACTGTTGTTGTACATATTTATATAAATACATTTTAGACCACTGTTAGACGCGTGGTATATTAAAAATATTTTCCTTCACCATTATATCAATTGACAGGTATTCTTTAAAACGCACATGACATTCCAAAAAATTTAAGATGACTCATTTGCTGTGCTTCAAATCCGCCAATGACGCTAAAATACCAAATCGATACGCCATTTCCGTATCTTACGTTATGTAGCATACATAGTTGGGAGTAAATAATACGTAGGTGTAGATTAAAGCTGTCTAAATGTATGAACATACATCGAATGTGTCTGAATGCATTTGTCTATAGCGTTTTCTATTGGTCTCGTCACTGATTGCTTACCTAGATAAATTCAAACCATCACAATCCTGTTACAGTCGACTTTAGCAGCCACTACCAGAGTCGAATACAAATAGTTGGAGTGCAATCGTAAAATTCAAACGTGGTATATAAACATTTGGATATCATAAATACAGCGGTATATGACTGTTACTGATGATATATGGGGACCGCTCGCCCGTGCTTCGTGTAAAATGAGTTGTACCATTCATTAAACTGTAAACACATTTCCACTGCGCGAACATAACGCTTTTACTGTTATCGCTTTTACTGCGACAAGAATGTTGTATTTTTAATTTAGTGCTATTTTAAATTGATTTAAACAACTTTCCAAACACACTAGGTACTACATAGTCATATTTCTTAATTTACTAATATAGTATCACGCCTGCATTTCTTCCAAGGACTAGATAGAGGAGTACTACTCGTATTCTTATGAATTGCAGTTAGAAAAATCCAATGATATTTTACTTGACTCGAACTCAGGACCTCTTGATAAGCATACGCGCTTGTAACCACTCCGCCAAAAGCAGTCAATTAATTTACTTTATACGGAAAAATAACCGAAACCTAAGTAAGTATTATTTTGTATTGAGGAAAAAGATAAGTTCTTTATAAAATCACACTGAATGGTTACATCATCATATTCAATATATAAAACGCGTGTCAAAGCGACGCGACGGACCTTTCATCCCTTCAAAAGTTTCGCAAAGGCTTCTGATTGGCAAGTGCTTCGCATGTGAACTTAATCCGTACGAGCGAATCGGACCGAACAAAAAAAATCTTCTAGTACTATCACTCTTTTGAAAGCGTTCCTGTGTATTTTCGTTGAGCTGAAAACTTTTGCAATACCAGCACTGGCTCAAGTTTAAATTCCCGACGAAAGAGGGGATTCAACGATCATCTGGCTTCGTCTAATAAAAGGCCCGACGTTTGTGAAATATGTTGTCACTGCATAAACTTTATGAGTTTAGTTTCGCTCACAGTTGTCTTGAAATGCGAGTTCTCGAGACGCGATGAAGCTCCGCTTGAGTACCTCATTATCATATGTCAGTGGCAGAGCAATAAAAGTTCGGATGCTTGTTTTTGGACGAAAAAAATAAGTTCATTATTCTTTTCTTTAGTGTTATTAAGTTTTTATTTACCTTATCGCGATGTCACATCGCTGTTGAACTGAACTTCGTTTGATTATATTGTGATGTGTACGTAATTCAGTTTAAGACGTGTTATATTAATAATTAAGTTAGTTATACTTGTATAATAAGACTTCTACAGCCAATTAAAATGTTCTAGGCTTATTTTATTTTGCTTGTTTACTCTTTGATATTTCAATTTACTACTATAATTATAATTGGATTACACCTCAATAGTAAAGCGGTGTGTGGTATTATAATAAAAAGATGTTTAGATTTAAATTGATTTAAAACTGACAGCCTCGTGTGTCAAACGGTTGCGACTGCCGATCGAGGGGTCCTGGATTGAAATCCATTATTATTCCAATCAATTATTCCATAATATCTTCTACGCTATAAAATTATAAGCAAACTAAAAGATGATTATGTTGGAAACCAATTCTTTATAAATATATAAACATTTCTGATAAAGAATGCCTACAATAAAAATGACGCCCTAAATAACCTCTCAATACTTTTTACCAAAACATTTTTAGCCAAAGCCATCACCAATGTTTTTCTTTTACAAAAGTAATAAACAACATTGAAAGTCAAATATCGCATTGAATAAGCAATTATGTGAATTTATTTCCATTTGCAGACATTACGCAAATGTTATCGTAACCAATTTCGATAGTGCTCAGTGAAATTATTTTAAGCGAGATAAAATAGGAACATGGGCCGTAATTTTTCCATCACCGAATGTGATTTCCATAATTTTCTATGCCATTTGTCAATAATGCGCGAAGTACTTAGCGTCATTGCTCATAGGGCTGAAATCAGATAGTATAGAAGTTGCTTTAGTATAAAAATATGGTCTGACAATGCAGTAATATTGACAATATTATAGATGTAATAATACATAATATTATTGTCATCAACAATGTCTGTAATTCTTAGAAATATGGGATATTCGGTTCTCTCTGCCTACATCGTTATATAATTATAATTAATAATTAATTGAAGGAGGAGAAGAATTAAGGCCATAATCTACCATGCTGGCCAGCTGCGAGTTGTGTACGTATGTAATATAATTGTACGTTCTAACGCCACACTTGTAATCCCCGAAGAGGAAAGCAGAGGATTACTATTAAATATAAATTCAGAACTTTACGTAGATATCTATTTATAACTTAAATTAATTTACACATAACAAAGCAATAAATGCAATTACAATATTAAAATACAGTCTTGATATGAAAAAAACAATTATAGAATATAATTCAGAGGTTGGTACAATATGGTTGTGCGTATGTGACGTCAACTTGTCAGCTCCACACAATGAGCGAGTCTGAGGAGGTATTAAGATGCGAAATGAGCAATTTCGCCGAGAGCCAAGAACAAATAAACGTCAATCCTTAAAAACATATCCGTGTTAGGAGCACCGGCTCACATGTTTATATGAAGGGGGACGCTACAAAGGAAAGCAATTTAACAAAATAAAAAATGCGATATTGGGAACCGGGAGAAACAAATGATACGGGAAATACTTAAATCACAAGTATTGATGCGGAATTGGAAATTATGGGGTGGCGTGCTCTGTAATTTGGTCGAATGTTTTATAGTGAATTGTGTTATCAACAATACGATTTACGAGTGCGGTTTGGCGTATAAGTCTAGACTCGATGCGCGCAGCGTAGGTACTATGATACGCGAGCGTTACTATAATAGCTGACCAACGGACGGTCTGTAAATGACAAAAAAATATTATTAAAGTGTATTTTTATTACTCATAGATATATTATTATAATATAGGCATTCCCGGTTTTTTAGGGCAAGAGAGAGATCGCCGGGTGCCTAATAACAAATGAGATACTGTGATTTTTTCAATTTTTAAGTAACTTATTAATATCCTTCATAATCATATTGCGATTTGGGGTGTTTGAAAGGAACCTCCCCGAGCGGCGACTATTTTTGATTAAGTACGAACATGTACTGCCTGGCGTATCCTGGACATTGCGACTAATGTTATCGCCACGAATGGCTGATTAACTATCGAAAAACAAGATATTTTTTTTTCAAACTTACATGACATATAATATAGCAGTAGATATAATCTAAGCTGATTGTTTTATCTATGCAAGTATAAGTGTAAATATTAGTGGTTCCTTAGAACCCGTAAACAAGCAAGTAACGGCGATAAAACTACCTTTTACTCATTTGAATGTCGCGAACCTACGTCATATCCGCGCCTTTTAACACAGAACCACTTGTACCGCCGACGGTGCAAAACATCATTCATTACGCCCTCTCTGACAATAAATAGATTACGTCGCGTTACAAAATACGCACAGCAAACAATATTCGAACAATGAATATATATTTGCACAGAGAAGAATTACCTCTAGTTGTAACATTTCCCGTTTAACGTCCTAAAGAACAGAATTTAAATAACATTAGGTATTACTAATATAAGCGATGTACACATAGATATTTTATTTAAATTGTAAAATATTTAGATAGATCTTTATAATGGTCTGTCAAAAATGAACGTGTTAATTCATGTAATATTTTTATAAGCGATTTTATGACGGTATGAGGTATGAGCGAGAAATAAAATTCAAATGATTACATTAATTAAACCTATGGTTAGTTGATCATGGTTGACCTTAAGGCATCAGCTGATCTTATTTCGATCTGTTGCTGTTCACATTATACAGCCCGAATCAGAAAGGAAAATTATCAGAGAATATGTAGTTGGCATTATTGGATACACAATGTGGAAGTTATACGCATAACCCCTCAGGGGATATTTTTGTTCAATAGTGGGCTGCAATAGCTGGTGATGTGCAGACGGCATAGAAAATACTAAGGGGATTTTGGGGGGATTCTGGCTATACGAGCCATGACCATTATCACCTAATTATCACCTAAAAATTCTTAACTAAGAATTTTTATAGAGGTGATAAGAAGAATAACAATAACTAAGCGTGTTTCATATGGATTCTCTGCAAAGATACCTGATCACCTGAGTTCGTCATCTTGCCCTCGTTTCGGTCGTAATACAATAATCAAAAGAATATGAGGGGCTGAGCGGAATCAAACGTCTACATATGCGACGGGCGATAAAAGAAAGCATGTGAACGAAATATCGAGGTCATATAGGGGCGTGAAATAAGTGTGTGAGCAAATTGTTTTATAATATCGTATAGGTATGTCAAAACGGAATGTGTATATTAGATTTTATAATGAAAATGTAGTACACTCCTACGTCTCACCAGTTACGTTTGCGTCCCACTATGGAATAGCCGGTGAGCCTATAGCTATACACCGGGCACATATCCAGATTCCGAGCCTCTACTAGAAAATTTAAATTAGAAAAATTTGTAGTACCTACTCGACACGGGAACTGAACCCAGGACTCCCGATCAGCAGTCGCACTAACAACTGAATGAATTGTTTATTTCGGTTAGTATTATTAATTTTATTATTATTAAATGCGGAACCTTCACAAAATTGCCCGGCTATTAAACAGGGTGATAGCATTGACATTTACACATGGTTAACTTTAAAACGAAGCACTAAATTTTGTTCATAAACCTTGTTAGTATCGGTGTGTGCACTTCTATGTGTGCCTGTGTATGCCTGTGTGTGTCTGTGTATATTCTTCATAATGGAAATGTGATAAATAAAGCGGGTCGGGCCATTGTGCGCCATGGTAAGTACCAGGGCGACAGAGTTCGCAGCTGTCACGCATGAGATAATCCGGAAGCGGAGAGCGCGCCCTCAGCGAATTGTGACTTTACAAACCAATCCCCCGTGTACCGGGCTCGCATGATAATGTGAAAAGTAATTTTTATATTAAATCTTTGCCAAAACATAAAAGAGAAGCTCCCAAGCTCGTCTTACTTTCTCGTTGAATGCGTCGCATAAATTAGTTTTTCCGGAGATTGTTTGTTTGGCAGATGCTTTTTGTTTATTTTACGTTAACATTTATGAGTTTTTCACCGTGTTCACCACGTTGTTGTTCAGCGAGACGTCTGTTTGGTTATACGCGACTGCATTAAACAGGTAAGGAAAAATGCATTATTTTTCGAGCTGCTATAAATATTTGTGGACAAACGTTTATTTAAGAATTTTATAAATGAATTATATTCTAAGTATTTGAAAACCAACAGAACGACTTTTTTAAAACTATAGTTTGATTTGAGAGATATGTAACTTTAGTTAAAAAACTGGTACTTTGAAAACTTTTTCTAATTAGTTCCTCGCGCCACATACAGGCTTATTTGTTTTTAATCACCAGATCGTTAATTTGATTCTTTTGACTCAAGATTGAAGTAAAACCCTAAATAAAAATTCAACATCTTTCTAGAAACGTTTATATAAACGCAGCGTAATTAAAACGAGGTAAACAAATTTCAATAAAAATTCAATGTTCGTTTCTATTCTAAGAGAATCGTCTCGTGTAATATGTAAATGTGCAAAATGAGCATACTTCATAGGACGCTTGCGTTTCCTGGTCAGTAATTAATTAAAAGATCTGGCGAGCCATTGTGAGCTTTACGGAAATATTCACATCAAAGGGGTTAGCATATGGACAAATATTAAATTTTGGCAACAGAATTTATAATAAATAGACCTTTGATTAAAATTCATTTTTCAATATAATACAATTTAGATTAATTACAAATGGGGTCGGTGTGAGTATCATGCTAGATCGGCGTAAAATTATAAACACCTTCTGGTCGTAGTTGATTGCTTGTAAAATTTAAAAACTTCATTAACGCTACAAGATACAAGCGATTAGTAATCAAATCCACTACCTACCTTACACATACGTAGAAGGTGTATATATGTATATCCTATGATATGTTTACTTTACTTACGTTCAAATAATCTGGTATATAATTATGATTATATATTAAAATGTACAAGAATATGTGCGACATATGAAATGTATATTATCAACATAGAGTTTTATAAGCCTAAGTATTTATATCATAATTGTGTTTCATTAATTTCACATTACACGTCAATTTAGCTGATATTAAAATGTCAGTTCCAATTTCCTGTATGTCTGCTGAAAAGGGAACCGTGTGTTATGTAAATTGAAAAAATAATACGCTAGTCTTCGTACGTCTCGGTCGCTTCCTGGACCGTAATTAATTAAAAGCTCACGTTGCGCCATTATGGCTGCTACGCTAATATTGCCTTCAAAGGCAGAGTTCGTTAGAGTTCATAGTGCTTAGGAGTACATTGTTTGCACACAGTCAAAAGCGGGTAATAATTAATTAACATTAATTTACACCCATAGACACTTATGCTGATGCCTCTTAGCGGCAT
>DWFO01004659.1:0-11168 GCA_018246595.1 Mimoniades nurscia nurscia
TTGCAACGTGGGAGTGTACTACACTCCTCTGCGTACCTCTTAGGGGATTACAGGCGTGGTGTAACGCGACTACTGTTTCAATGGCGGGCGGGTGACGACGTCGCCTACGGACGTCCCGAGGCCAGGTCTAATGGGCGCAAATAGGCCGAAACAGGCGCAGAGCAGCCAGCGCCGTCCGGCCGCTTGATTATGACAGACCGCTGCTGACAGCGACACCTCGGCTCGCTGCATTAACGCTGACACTCCTGGCTCATTGTCATTGTTCACATGCCCCCGGAAACCACGCCCAGCTGTGGACTACAGGCTGATGATGATCACATGCATTATGATAGTAATTATATGTATTTAGTCTCGGAGTCTTTGAGCCCGGTGTAGTAAACTCACCTATGCCATAGTGGGACGTAAATGTAACTGGTAGAATGTGGGAGTGTACTACACTCCTCTGCCTACCGCTTCAAGGATAAAAGGCGTGGTGTTACAATGTTACGTTATTGTTTATATTTTATGCTAGTTCATCCATATTTCATGTCTGATGTTAGAGAACTGGCGTGATGATATTAAGATTCATAAAACATCATACATACAAATGGTTGTATGTCATAAAGTTATATCCAAACGTTTTTTTACAAGGTATTTTTTGAGAACATCCGCCAATTATAAGCTAATGCTAATGTGTTAATGTGTATTTTAATTTTAATCGAATCAATAATAAAATAAAACAAGTAATGTAACACAATAATTAAAGTCTATATCTTTCATGACCTTATCTTGTTAGGCCTCATCTGATATTCATAGGCCTATTCGTTAATGGCACACCGCCTATTCCATGATGTAACGGAAACGTAATACGTGAAACGTGGAAATGTACAACACACCTCTGCCTACCTCGTTGGGGAACACCGGCGTGATTTTACCTACTGTTACACGTAAATCTATGTATGTGATACAAAATTCTTAATGCATGTTTGAATTTTCCATCCGACAATCGAATGTGATGGTGGATGTTAGTGATAGGTAATCATACAAGCTCTAAGATCACTTTTAATTTATAAGAACAGGAGCATAAACTTCAGTTACATTGGTCTGACTTTGTTTTTGTTACATAGAACGGAAATTACGATTGCGATTCAGTTACGTAGCTTATAGAATAAAATATGAGACGAATATTGCCTAATAAGTACGCCACCACATCCAACGTATATTATTTATGTCACTTAACATCACGTCCATAAACTTTTAATGGTAGACAGAGTGTAATACACTCCCAACATATTATTGAAGCAAGTATTTACACCTGTTATCGTCCATGTAGGTAGGTACCTAAGCGGCCATATCAATGTTCGTAGCGGACTCCGCGCCGCGCCAGCGCTTTATCGCCCTATCATTTCGGCCTCGTTTCCAAATAAGCTCATTTATAACGGGGGATGAACAAAAACAAAAATTTGAATAAGGAGGGCATTATTTATCGCCGCCCCAATGAAGGCCGTTAATGTGATTTTTTAATAATAAAAAAAATACACGAGCCAGCCGAACGAGGATCATGTATCATCGCCGTTTTCGACCAGTCATTGTCCCCGAAAAAAATATTATTTTTTTATTTACCGACCTACGTTACGAGAAACAACGAAAGTATACATCAAATTAATCACGCCGTAAATAAAATGTTGAGCGCTCATTTAGGTGTTCGTGGTGTGTAGTGGACAATTATGTGGCTTAGCAAATGTTTACAGTGTTGCCAGCGAATCTATCGACATTCAGAACATACATGTACAACTTATGCAATGTAAGGCGTCAAAAAGAATTAGACGCGCTTACCTACCTACCATATCTATGAGTGTGAAAACAGAATAAAAACAAAACACAGTTCACCAATAAAACCCTTCCCTTGCCTAATTAAAAAAATTAAAAAAAAACCGGCTCCCTCAGAACGCGCGTTGTCACGTTCCATATTCCCGCGTTAATTACACGTCATTCTTTTTTTTCAAAAAGCACGCCAATGACGCGCGCAATTAAAGCCGTGTACAGACAACGGGAAGACGCGACATAAAGCCGGCGCACACAATGCGTACTCGGCGAAATTCGCCGCAGGCCCAGCGAAATTAACAAGGCGATTTACACTTGACACTAGGCGCCTGCTTTTCACTACTTTCCTATGCCGACACCTCCGCGCCGCGTTGACTTAGCGCCCTCGCAATTTTCACATAAAAAAATATCTTACCCTAAAATTATAAAACGGCCAGTACGTCGACTATTACACGGACATTTTTCCACTCTGTGGCGTGTTCAACGAAAGTGCGCGTGTGTGTGGACGAGCATTTTTCCTTTCCACTCTCTCATATAGCAGTAATTGTGTGAAATAAAGAGCTTTGTATCATTATTTTTGAGATCATTCCTTCACTGAAGAGTCTCGTATTGTTTGTTGATTATTTTTAATTAGTTCGCGAAAACAGAGGTTCATTAGCCTTTCGAGTGCGATACTCGAGAGGCGACGCGGGCATAACTTGGAACGGTGTGACATTACTGTCTTAAAGACTAGTGAAGGCCTGTGGCGACTCTTCACAGACAAAAAGGGTTGCTTTTACTGCGTCATGACTAATTCAACGGGCCATGTGACAACACACGTTTTACAATGAAATTGTGTCAAGTTAGTTTTGTTATTTGGTATCTTTTTTGAGCTTGCCCGGTAAAATACTGATTGCAGTTAAAGCTACCTTTGTTTCCGCTATACCTTTACTTAGTGCCTTTTATTAAACGAAACGTTTGAAAACAAGAAAAAGTAATACCAGCGCATATAAATATGTGAGTTCGGCATCTTTCGTTCTGCGACTTCAAATTCGCAGTTGACGTTGACAGATATGTTCTTGCGTTGCATTCAGTTCATTGTCATGAGAAACTATTACATATTCTATTATATAGAAATCTATATGGTTTCCTGTTTATGTATTGAAAATGTTTGAGAAAAATCTATGGACAAGTGAAATGCTTTTTAAAAAAAATCCTGGATCTGTTTGTTATATCCAACAGCCTTATTATATTTGTTCTCGAAAACACTATTTTATGTACTGTTTGAAACGTAATTTCATGTGTTGCACCTATGTGTTTGGAGAATTTAGTTCTGTCACGGTGTAGGCAGAGAGCAGCTTAAGAATTCGAAGTATTGTGTTTAAATTTGAAATATGAATAAAAATAATCCAGCATTAAGAATCAATAAAAAAAGAGAAGTTAAAAAAACCGAATGTACCATCAAGCCTGTAATGTCCGGAGAGGTAGGCAAAGAAGTTTACTACGCCTCTGAGCCTATCAGCCTATGCGCAATGGTAATGAATCTCGAACAATATTCAAGCTTTGTATAGTCAAAAGTGACGAGAGGAAAAGATTTTGTACTTTTACCTTTGAAGTGTGAGGGTGGTAACTAAACCACTGAGGTATCACTGCTGTTGTGCAATCATTTAATTATGAACAAGAAATCATTACTCGGTTAGTATTTATTCTTCAGTAATACAGAAGCATTTAATAAAATCATTTTCATAAACGCCTAAAGAAGTTAATTTTGTTTTCTTTACAGTGTTGATTATGTGTCTATATTTTTTATTTTCTTTCTGACGTCTACCGTACTTGTAATACCTACTCATTACAATTTAAATGTGCTGAAAATCGAGGGAAATCTGACAATTATGTTTAAGTAAACAGACATGTATACGAAGAGGAGAATGATGAAAATAGACAATGCTTTAAATCACATCACACCATACTTACATTCCGAACCATAGACAAAGGAACTTAAAATTGTCTACGGCCATACAGATTATAATAGATAAATAAATATCGTTGTCAAAACATAAACAGTGTACCTACAAGTTATACAATTATGCAAATTTTATGTTACCCCTAATTGCCAAATTATTTAAAGAGGTTTCCGTTGATTCTCTCCACACCCCCGGCAAGGAGATTTGCCCTTTCTTTAAATTACATGTAAATGTTATTGCGTAAGGAGTTATCGAGGAAGTGCTAAGTGATGAAAAAAGTTTTTTTTTTAATCAGAATCCTTTAAGAACATTTTTGTTTTCTCAGTGATTTGAAACTTCATCGAGTAATTGAAATATGAAGTATCAACTTGTATACATATATGTAGGTACATGGAAAGTATTAAAGAACACAATATAAAAAAATGATTTATTTAATTGCTTTATAATATATTTACAGAAATTTTCAAGTATAATATTTCTCCTTAAATTAACTCTAGTCGTAAACATATTTTGAAAAATATCGACTTTTCACATCACCTTAAAGAATATCTTAAAATAAAAATAAACTGTCGTTAATTTTAATTGGATTATACATATGAATAATTTCCTCTATGCTTTTGTATTCATTAGTTTACTTTGGGATTGTTAGATATACCTATATGCCTATTCTAAGACAGTAAAAGTAAACAAAAGCCTACATTAAAAAAAAAAAACGACACACTGGCAATACAGTAACGTAATAAAAAAAGCAATTTAAAATTCAAATTCGCGGAACGCAATCCGAGATCGAAATTCAAAACTATCGAATCAACTAAACGCTCCCTCCGTAAGGTCAGGCGCGTACACCCACCCGCCTCCCTTGATCATTTATAATGCCAAAATGTTTTAATTAAGATGCCGTAAAATGTAATTTACATGCAAATTCGGTTTATGTTAATGTGCCGCGTATATCTGTTTGGGTGCGTGCTTGCTATCTAATTTTGCGACAGTGTACGCCATCATTATCTTGCCTCTAATGAGAAATCTGGCAACGGCTTGATGTTTGCATAATTAAACTTGTGGTCGGGAACGCTCGTTTTGATTGTCGTCGCGATAAAATACGAGGTTAGGCAGCTGCTGCGATGTAACAATGGAGAGTCCGTAGGTTTTAGGATGAAATAAAATCTGGCTTATCTAAAAAAATGTTATAAGTTGATTAGCTTCTGCCCTTACTGGCTGGTATGAATAATGTAAGTGGTTTGAATATGTAACAGTCACGAATAAATTATTGACGTAAAATTTGTTTTACTAACGCACTTTTTTTTCAATTATCCCACTATTTTTGTACATGTTTTGGATGCTTCTTCGTAAGCTACCATCCATTCACGCGAAGACGCAAACTTGGCAGAACTTTATTTCCTAAAAATTTAATTTACACAATCAAACTGTTCTTATCTGTGTAACGTAACACAAGTTTGTTTCAAAGATAACTAACTCTTGGGACTGGCCCAAAAAAAGCAAATCGTAACAAAAGAAAACTGCGAAGCCCTATCGCAAGACGAGAGTTTTTACCCCGAAATCATTATTTTTGCTATCGCAACTCTTTCAAATGAGATTCCAACTTTGCTTTTTCTTACTCAACATTCCAAGTCGAGTATGAAAACAGAGCGGTTGCCAAATTCAAATCGAATCAATTAATTAAAATAAAATCCACTCGAGCCAGCCCGTCCACAAGACATCCATTACCAGCAAACGAAACACAATTCCGCTAATTTATTCCAATAAAAAGGAATAACAACCCCCATTCCCTTAACTACTGTGTCTATACTCCCTTATAAATCTATGTATATGGCCATACTTTTTTGTCAACCCCTTCGTCGGATTCAATTCGGCTAAATAAACTGAATTATATGCTACTTAAATGAGTGTCAAGCCACCCCATCACCCCCGAGGCGACCCTTAAGGACCACTTCTTCACCTTGCTCGACGGATTTCTCAGAGTTTTCTGACCCACAAAACAAAAGAGAATGGTTATTGATAAAATTTTTGGAATGGTTTTTTTCTATTCTTACTCTTTGTGGAGATTATTTTTATACTCGTGTTTAGTTACATTTTTAACTTGTAATGGTCTAAAATTTAATGTGCCTCCAACGAATGTCAACATTACTCTGCGGCGTTAATTTAAAGACACATGTTAATAATTAAAAAAAATCTCATTACATTTTCCGAAAACATTACATTACCATAAACATAATTAATGTTAGGCCATTATTGAAATATGTACAATAATCATTTAAGGATTTTCCGCTAAGAATATGGCAATCTCAGGAATATTGACACACCACAAAAAACCCCAACCCCATATTTTAAAATCGTTCTCCGACATTAGTGTAAAAGTTTTACCTGTGAAAGAATAAAAATTTAACTTCTAACATTTAATTCTTCATGTGAATCCGTAACTACGGTACCGAAGATGTGTCTTAATTCTTTCAAGAATTCACCATACGTAACATCAAACCTCTCCAAAGGAGTAGGTAATTGTGAGTGTGTGGGTAATAGACTCCCACGTTTCACAGTTACGTTATGTATGATACCAATGTTTGCAATGTTATGCGAAATAATAAAATTATAATAACACGATTTCCGTATATAAATGTAGGTACATAAGTATTATATTTTATTTACCACCTACTTTACAAGCCCCGTGGTCCCTGCGGCAACCGACGACCCCTCAGTCCTCTTCGTCACCCTGACATTCTTCCGAGATTTTCGCGCGACGCAAATGTACATATAGATAATGTCGCGTACATTATCTAAGCTATGAACGTACTGATTACATATTTTGTATTAATTTGATAATAATTGTAAGTAGGCACTTGTTTAATTATGATCAGTTGTTTAATGTTACAAATTAATGTTGAATAGCTTGTAATATAACTCTCGGTATGGCGCAGTCCTCTTAAGTTCAGATACATGCCCTTGCCGCTTATGGACAATTCCGTAGACCACGCGAGAAGTTGAGCTCTGCGTTCCCCAGCCCGCATGCCCAGCGTTGGGATTATGGACATGCCTCCTTGGTTGTGTTTGTTTCAAGGTCGAATGTTGATCGAGAGGTCCTGAATGCTAATCCCGGGTCGGGCGCTATTGGATGTTTCAAATTTAGATTTACTAATACTTGCTCGGAGTCTGAATATGTGCCCGGTGTATGGCAATAGGCTTACCAGCTATTCCATAGAGAGACCTTATAAACGTAACTGAAGAAACGTGGGAGTGCACTACGCTTCTCTGCCTATCTCGTCAGCGATTACAGGTGTCAATAAAGTTTTTTTCTACACATCTGAATGTGAATTATTTACTACTTACTTACGAATTTTACTTTAACTTACTATTGTAACGAAACATTTACATCATCACCACCATTATCATCATATTAAATAATATAAATACTTTAAATGTTAAATATGATTTACTCAAAAACAAAAATATATATCTATCGTGAGATAAGTTTTTCGTCGCATGTATTTTCTCGCTAAGCATTTTGTCATCTTTAACACTATTAATATCAACCCTGAAAACTTGCATCTAGTAACGAATTACATAAGAAAACTGTATCAAAGCCTCCTTCAGCGGCGCTTACTTTGTCGCGCTGGTTTCTTTGTGAGCGCGGACTTAGAAGGCTTTGTTCAGCGAAGGTGTGGGGTCGGACGCATATTGAACTATTATTGGTATTGTATTACCGATGCGCGCCGCCACAATGCCGATACTCCAGCGACACTCGTGGCGTATAGCGCGCTTAGATGTTTTTGATACTAAATAAATATTTCTCTTGGTAATTAATATTTCTTTTGGTGTACACGTGTTCTCCCGATTCCATGGTGGAACGCATAACGTAACGCGAAACGTGGAAATTTACGACACTCCAGTGTCTTCAGGAAAATACGGTCGTGATACGTAATATTCCTTCACAACTAGTTCATTCTAATATGTATTTATGTCTTAAATAGTTTGTAGAAATAGATCGTTAGAAAAGTAGAGTAGCGTTTTACATTTTGGTCGTTTAATAACTGGCGTGTATCATTACTGTGATGAAACATACTGAAAAATATAGTACGTACATCATCGGTGCCTGCTCGGTCAATTAAATTGGAAATATATAAGAAAGTAATTAAAAAAACTTACATAAATTAGGTATGTAGTAACTGATTCTTATTAGCACATTACTTTGAACACGGCTCGCCCATCCATTACATTACAAATGCGCTTATTTGAATAAAATACCGCTACCGTTCCCACAGGAATGCGATAAATTAGAAACGGCATGGTATGGTATAATATGGTGTGGTATAGCATGATATGGTATAGTACAGATGTTATATGATTATAAAGTGGTATGATATGGTATGGTATAGTATGGTACAGTACTGTACAAAATGATATGATGATTTATGAAATCAAGAAAAGTTAGAGAAATTTTTAATTTACCCATACTTCTTGTATTGCCTGCCGAACGGAAGATCCTGGGTTCAAATTCTGGATTGTATTAATTTAGATTTTCTAGTAATGGCTCAGAGTCTGTAAATGTGCCAGGCGTATGGCAATAAGCTCACCACCTTTTCAGTGATAACAGGCGTGATAATAATATAATATATCGGAACATCTCCACACACGGCCATCTGCTCCCAAAGTAAGCGTCAAGAGAGCCTGTGGTATGGTAACCAGACAACTGATAAACTATATACATACATATACCTATATACAAAAAAAAGTAACTTCACGCCTGTAATCCCCGAAGAGGTAGGCAGAGGAATGTAGAACATTCCCACATATATACATACAAATAAAAAAAATCTATTTTATTATATACTTAAATAGATTTTTTTTCTATTTTTCACACTCATACACAAACCAAATACTTGTGCTCATCACACAAATATTTATTCCGAGTGGGAATCGAACCCACGACCCCCGTAGCAGTCAGATGTTACATTGCTGTATATATGAAAATTTTAAGTTTTTAATAAGTACCTATATTTTCAATGAGTAATCATTTCTCTGTACACTGTACATGTGTTACATTTTCATTTCGAAACCGACTATGTTGAAATGTTACCACAAAGATAGCTGGAAAGCTGGAACAGGAGTCAGGTTTATTTATAATAATAATTCTAAATCATCCAGAAAAGTGTAAAATACGGAATGCGAATTGTGGAATGGAATTATTTATTATCCATAATGTTTCTGCACAGTAATGGCCAAGAAACTAATAAATACGATATTCAAAGCTATAAATAGAGTTATACTTAATATTTCAACTGAGCCTTCTATACAACAGCAACTCTATAGCATGACAGTCATCGTCGCGAGCGCACACAGTAACTTTGTCGCGGCGTCTGAAAATTTATTTAGTAGTATCTCTAATTTATATAATTCCAGTTGCACATGCTCTAATTGCCGAGCTTCTACCACTTATCATAATGTCTCGCAAATCACCGCGCCCACTGAATAAATCTGGTGTCGATAGGACTTACGCAGGGCTAGCTGTTTATAAGGTAGAATGATTCTTTGATAAATGGTTATTTCTTCGTTATTACTAAGAAATTTGACTTATTTTTTTTTAATATTTACTTTTAAACTGTATAACTTATGTTCTTAATATTGAATGTCAGTTACTGTAACGTTGAAGGAAAACATTGTGAGTTAAAATGCAATATGTACTTAGTTTTCTATGTCGTTCTATAAGGCGGGAGCTTGTGACCTAAGCCTTGTCCAACAGCGGAACGATAAAACGGGTTGATTATAAATTACTGTATTTTACTGATATGATTTTGATTGAATTACCTTCACTTACCTATGTATGTGTACTTGATATCTTTTGTAAACTGTTATGACTTTCTTGCTTACTGGATTAATTTATCAATAGTAAAGGTATTTCAATAACTGACAAAATAGGTTCATATGTATTGATTATATTCATATTGAGATTTTAAAAACTATGAGTTAATCAGTAGTGTAAACCTAGGTTAATTTATCCTTATCTTACATTTAATAATTATAATATATCTAAGCAAGAATATATTACAAAAAGTGACGTTTGATGGACGTGTGTAGATGGCAAAAGGCCAAGACTCTCCTATCTTGATCAAATAGGCCAGATACTGGCCGATGTGGGAGCTAGAAGTCTTCGAATTATATTCCCATATATGTATACAGAAAATGCACGGCACATATGTAACGATAGTATATGGCACTTTGTGCTCTCTGCCTACCCCGTACAAGATCCGACATGAAGAAATAAATGTGCCCATGGCATCAGTTGATGATTTTAATTAGCTACCAAATAATATCTCTATCTTTACCTCTTCCACGTCTATTACATTGAGGATGATAGAGTACGCTTAAACTCTTATAAAAAATTTGCCAACAATAGTGGGATACACTTTATCACTAGGTTTGATTCCCGGTAAAGTAAGGATGTATTTTAATATGTAAGATAGAAATTTTCACACATGTGTATAGACCACTATGACACAAGCAATCTTGGTCATCGTATCAAAGGTTACTATGTAGAAAACCATTCACCTCGTCGTCCTCCTTTGTAGAGCTATTCGCCCTGATAGACATCCAGTATACACAGATTCTATTTGGCAGGCAATAGGTTAAAATAACAATCTCACTGAGGGATACTTTTAAATTTACTAACTAGATTAATAACTACCGCTAGCGTAATGATTTACATGTATAAAACGTGTATTTTTGTATTACAAATTATATTTAAGAAACTTCTTTATTATTGTTGACACATTATGATATCGTCACGCCAGGTACGGGGTACGTAGAAAGCACAAATTGTAAAATATCTGTAACTTCAGCGATCTGTCGTATTCCTTCTATGTAGAAGGATTAATTTATGTATTAGATGAATAAAGATTTTATATATGTGTTGTATGTACAACACATATATTATAAAATCTTTATTCATCTAATACATAAATTAATCATGTGCTAACCCTAGAAACGATGGTAAGGAACGAAAATAATCTTAAGTACATTTCAATATTAATCGGTACGAAAGCCCGTCGGCGCGTCGGGAGCCGCTTCCATAATGTTTTATTGTAACTACTACACAGGCTGTGTATATTTTCTTACAATATTAATGACTCCAGAATCTCATTATAAATAGTCATTACCACGACCAATAACGCTGAAGTCTAGTCTGCTGCGACTATCCACTATCCACTATATACTACTATTATTTCAGCTCCACTATGAAGTACTACCCACTGCTTTTGTTACTAGGTAATTTAATATGTATTACAGTGTTCTAAACATAAGTAACTTCACGCCTGTCGTCCCCGAAGAGGTAGGTAGAGGAATGTAGAACATTCCCACGTTTCACCAGTTACTTTTAAGTCCCACGATGAAATAGGTGGTGAGCCTATTGCC
>DWFO01004660.1:0-11168 GCA_018246595.1 Mimoniades nurscia nurscia
GGCAGGACGCGTCTACATCCCCGCCACGCAGAAAGGCAGGATGCCCCCCCCCCCCCCCTCAGATTGCCTCGACTGCTTCATCTTTACTCAGTTTCAAAGAAGACCATGGAACAATCCAAAAGTGGAACTATACACAGCTCGAGAAGATCAGCAGATTTATAACTTTTATCATGTTTACCTACATACTTCTGAGCACTTCTGGTATTTTTCTTTTGTCTTCAACGGGAGTTTTATTTTTCACTAATCACAATAAATTTTATCGTCAGGTACATGTTGGCGCTCGCGCTAGTCGGCAAGCTCTGTTCCCTTCTCTTCTTCTTCCTGGCGTGGTGGTTCTACAAGCCGCCAGGCGGCAAGGCCGGCAACGCGGTGGGGCCTGGCCTCGACCTGGTGCTGCGGGACAAGGCCAACGGGACCGCGGCCGTCAACACCATCAGCAACGGGAACATTAATGGCAATGGACTGGTAAACGGGTACTGCAACGCTGGCCTGGAGTGCAGCGACCATTTGTAATGGAAGATGCTAGAGTTTTTCTTTTAAGAATATTTGAGCAGAGTTACAAAAGTTGCAACCTGGTGAGGGTGGGGGTGGGTATTGAGAAAAGTACGAGGGTTGATGTGTGCTGCAAGTTAACCTGTGCTGGAAGTTCAAATGTTTTCACAATCGGGAAAAGTGGTCGTGTCGGCAGCCAGATTTTTGATACCAGGGCTTTTGTATGACACTTAAAACTATCGGTCAAAAGAAGACTAGTAATACATGGGTATCGTTAAGTATCAAGTTGATATGTATTTGTTAAATGAATTTAATGTAGCGAAACTGCTGGACTTACAGCTTTGTACCAGTACCTAATATTGTGAATAGACTGTATGGAACATTCCAGTAACTGTTAGAACCGTAGAGAAGAAAAGTTGTTTTCTTGTACTATGTGTACCATTACTATAATTGTACACTTGTAGAAGTTATACATGTTAATATTAAATGTAAGTATATTCCACAAATGAAGCATAGATTGTCGGGAGACGGATTATTATGGACCTCATAATTCAAAAATCCAATATTATTGGATTACTTTCGCCGCTGTACAGCAGAATGGGCACATTTCTACACTGCTGTGGACCGTGTGGCTTTTTAATTAATATTTATTACGGAGCGATTTAGGAAGTACGCGAGATTTTTAATAATGTGAAGGGAAGGGAAGGGGGGAGGGGAGGGTGTAATAAGGTGTTCTCACAAGCCGAGTTTATTTATAACAAAGAATACTAATACGTATAAGTGTACTAGAAGATACGTTAGTTCGTGCGTTTTCTACTCGGTGTCTGTTCTGCGTTAGTATTAGTAATGTTGTGTTGTAATACATCTGTGATGTCGTAGTCTTTACTATGTTAGGGCGTGCCACGTTATCCGACACGCCATCGGCGGTTCACTGCAACACAGCGCTTGTGTAGGCTTTATTATATTATTATCACTGTGATTTTATTATGGTGTTGTGATCGATGCTATGAATACATGTGCTGGTTTTGTCACTGACCATAAATGCAATATTGACGTTTACTTTTGACTTTATTAAACGCTCCCAGTATACATAGTTTCAATTTAATAAGTCAATTATTATCGTTCGATAAACAAGGAATCTTCTCTACTACTGGCTATATATAATATGTATTAGATATGGTTGAAAATAGCTTGATACTGCAGTGCATTCCATACGAGTATGTCCCGGTGGATCACTCGACTGCGCTGCCCTGACGATGTCGTGTCGGATAATGCGTAAATATTCTTAGTTTTGCATCAAATATAATTTTACAATTGTATAGAATAGAACATGCGTTATAATAAGTTACATTTAATGATGTATTGTTACAAATACCCCAAAATTAGCTTACTTATAAACGTATTTATACCTACAATAATTTAAGAATGTTAATTATTGTAGATTGTCGAGATCTCTATGACTTTCCATCACCCCTTTGAAGTCTTGGCTTGACCATACATGAAATATTCACAAAACATGTAGATGAAAAAATAACATTTCACATTTTATCTGAGGACTACCTTCTTTAAATTATTTTGCAATATTTATCACTACTGTTATAAATATATTTGTTTTCCTAAATATCTTAGTTTAATTAAGCTGTTAATATAGATTGTGACTTAAATAATCGTTCTAGTGTATGGATTGAATTTTTCTCACTATTCTGTAGGGTTTCTTACGTACTGTACAGAACGATTTTTTATGTTATTTGTTGTATTTGAAACATCAATATGTTAGTTGTATTGTTAAGAATATTTTGGTTGAAGACTGATTGTTTATTTAGCGATAGTAACACTTAGAGATAGTATTAATGATATTCAAATACAATTTTACATTTTATTTTCCATGTCTGAAGCATAATATAATTTTTATGTCAAAATTTAGGGATGTGTAATTTGGACCACATAATTTGGAACCGTGGTTTACGTTGTCATACCACATTTTCAATAATGAGGTAAATAATATTAGTTCTTAACATGTGAATTGCGCATATCAAATCGTTCAGATTGTATTAAAATAATTCAATAGAAAACAATACATTATAATTTTATATGTTAAAAGTTCTTACACATGATAACAGATGACGCTATATTTTCAATGGAAAATGTTTCTTTATTGTTCTATCGAAGGCAAACTGCTATAACGCATAAATTTATAGCTTTTTTAACCAAGAGGTTTTTTAATATTACAGGAAATTATGATCTAGGTCAAACAGAAAAACAACGGTGTGGTATGATATCAAAGGAATTATCGAATTTAGCGTATTTGAATAATTATTTTTCATTGTTTAATCAATTAATATTCAAGGGATGGTGATATTTCTTTTAAATTTTAGGCTTGGTTTTTAAATACTTGCACCTTCGGTAGGTGCAAGATGGTTTGTTGTATGATTTAATAATTTATTAAATATTAGTTGTTTACAAGATTTGTTAAAATTTTATATATCGGCAGGAAATTGATTGATAGTAGGTCATTTTACAAAATTATTACAATTCTAATTTAAAGTCGTATAGACTGTGTAATTTATAAAATTATAACACAACCCAATTTAAGTGACAAGAACAGTATTTATCGTGCTCCTTTTTAATCTTATACACTTTTCCAATGCAATTTGTATAATATGTATAGTTTAATCTAAAGGTGATCCATTTTGAAATTGTACAATTTTACACTTATTGATTGATAATTAAAAAGTATTCAATGACATTGAGTTGAATTTAATGAAATCCCTCACGTAACATTTTTCATACAACAATTATTCGTAAAAAATGTGTATATTTAGAAAAGTTTTCAGTTGATGTTACCTTACAAAGTAAGTAATCCTTGTAAATCCTATCCTATGATAACCAGACAACTAATAAATATATGACTAAATACATTGATATTGTTACCATCAAACAGGGTGTATTTTGATGACCTGACAAATATGTTTGTATTGTTTGGGGATTAAACACAAACTCCAGTTTCCAAAGTTATACCAGATTAGGTCAATGTTAAACACACAAATAAAACTCCACAAAAATATCAAGCAATATAATATACCAACATTACAAAATATGTAGTTATAAATTAATCAAATGCATTCAACATTTACACATTGAAGTTAAAAATATGCTTATAATAATAGTGGTGAGACACTAACAGCTTTGTAGTTCAGAAAAATTTTACACCTTGATTTTCGTCAAATTGTATCAATTCACATTTGCCTTTTACTTCTAGTAATTTCAGTGCCTTTATTAAGATATTCACATCTAATCCATGGAATTCTGAAAAATGCAAACACAGATAACTTTTACAATGTACAATGTATAATTAGATATGGAATGTATAATATATTACTTTTCAGTCATTACACATCTAGAAGCTTTGTTACTGATAGGTTTTATAATTTCACTGATTATTTATTTTTAGACCTTGAAATCTATTTGTTTATTAAGTACCAGTACAATAGAAAACACACTTCATACCTGATAGACAACACTTTAAACATGCATTTTGTACATATAACATGTTCATATAAACAAATTATGTCAATGATTTGTTTAATTTCCTTTGTTAACTTTAAATGTGCTTCAATTCTATATGGAATTGGACAATTCTATACAACTCTTAATAATGCTCTATTTTCTCATTAATCTTCAATATAAGGAAGTTATAACCTACAAATATAAATAAATAATTTATCATATAATATGGAGTATATTACCTTCGCCTTCTGTGTTCTCGCCGTCTGTTAATTCAAACAGTGTGCACACTGAATTGTTCATGCCATTACTGCATGCCCAGCTGTAGATCATATTGCCCCACTCATCCAGCGAGTGCCAGTATATTTCCCAAACATTCTTAGTCTTATCTATTGGCGACGCTCGGCCGCTTTTCGCCATATCTTCTAGTATTATTAGAACTGATTCTTGTGATAATTTCCTATTTATTGAATTATTATTAAATAATGGATTATTCTGTGATTCTCTTATGTCTATAGTTGATTGTTTTGTCACCTTCATGTACTCTGCTATTAATTGTTGCCATGCTTCTAACTGCTTTAATCTGGTTTCTGAATGGGGTTGTATTCTGAAGCAATAAAAAGATGAAATTGACATAATACAATTTTAATAAACTAAGCGATAGACCATGGACTTTCATGTGGTATCAACCAAGCACAGTGTATGGTGGCATTTGTTTAGAAGTTCTACATGTATCAGTTTACAGAGAGTCCCTTAATGGTGATAATAATGACAGGAAAACATGACAGGTAAGACAAAGAATTTAAACAAAACCACTATGGACAATACATTTGTGTAATCTTTACAAAATAGGAGTGATCCATGATTTTACAGAAATCAAGATTCTAAGAAACAAACCAACTATATGGAAACATTGCAGCTCAGTATCAGAAATGGCTACATCTTCTTTATTGCACTTCTGGGCATGAGCCTGATAATGAATCTTAACTTTCTTTTCAAAATTAAAGTTCAGCTTGAATTTTTCTTAGGTTTAACTTTGTGGCAAATGTTACTAGTGGAAGGTGGTAACATCCGTTCAATTCTACACATTACTCCAGTTTAATGTTACAATGACAAAAAAATACATAACATTCCTGTGAATTGTGGAAAATTCCATGGCTTACAATATTTTGAGTACAATATCTTCATAAGCAAAAAATTACCTATTTTTCTCCTAAAATACTTACAGGATGAGTTTTCACTTGAATCAACATATGCATGGTACACATTGATTAATTTCATTTCAGTTCTTTTTCTTTTTGTTAATGATGTAACTGATTTTGGTTCCAAATCGGTTGCTGAGATTCTGTACGAGATTTCCTTATCACCAACTTGAATATTTGGAAATCCATCAATGGATTCAGAAGAGAAACTTATCATGATTGAGCAGTCTTTTGCAACAGCAGATATAAGACTTAAATGGAGAGGATCCGTATTCTCCAAAAATTTCTGCACATCGTATTCATTGTATAGGTGCAAATTATGCAATTCTAAAGTTTTTAAAATATCTGAGACATAGTTGAATCCACCATCTACTATTTTAGGAGGAAGGGCTACATTTTCAGATAATTTTTGTAAGCTTAGCAGCTTATGAAGAAACATGCCAGCTTCCAAATGATCATTTTCAATACATTCCTCTGGTTTCATATTTAGTGATACAGGTTCTGACTCGTGTAATATGGTATTTAAGTTTCCCGTACTCAATAATATGTCAATAATGAAATCGAAAAACAAATTTGTGGATGTAAATAGGTTCATGCTTTTAATTAAATCAACAAATTCATTAAATACAGATGTTTCATTATAAACAATTTCTCTATTTTTGAAAATTTTAAGATTATTTTGGGGGTTGTACAGCAAGCTTAACAAGGCTGTTTTCATTCTCTTTCGCTCTCCAGAAAACAAGCTGAGTGGACAATAATTACTTACAGTTTTTATCTGACTCTCATACAGTTTTAAGAATTGTTTTAAGCAATAGTAACATTTTGGAACTTTCCCAAAGCTGTTACACTTAAAACCCTCTTTAGGTTTAATTTCTATGCAATAGTTTACATTATTTTGACTTATCATGGTCAAGTTGGGGGCTTTAATCGCAAACTTACTAATGACAGATTTATTCTTTCTGAATTTTGGACGTATTTCATGTAAGTTTTTGGAAAACATTTCTAATGTTCTGGGAGTAAGTTCAACTAGAGCTTCTTGATATTGGCTGTTAGTACAGATAAGCGGCGCCGTAACTAAATTTACGAACTTAATACCTTCCTTAACTGATTGGACATTTATTGCATTTTCCTCTTCTTTTATAAGGCGAAGTACATAATCCGAGTTCAATATTTGTAAAACGATGTGAACGTTGCCTTCGTTGATATACTTCCAATGTTTATCATAAACTTCCATAGTCGAAGTAGTCGAAGACATAAGGAAAAAGGAGGTATACTATAGTGTTTTCGAAAAATGTATTTACTTACGTAAAGAAAGGCGGGAAATTATACTGCCAAGGCCATGAAATCTCTGCCATAATTATAAAGGTTTTTTTAGTAATATTACAAACGTAGATAAAAGAAAGAAGTTAACAAATACTTTCGATCAAAATACAATCTTTTCACGTTATCACCAGTTCCACCTTTACTTTACGCAATGTCAATTGTCAAATATTGACAGTTGACTGTGTCATTATTTCATTACAAATGTAACATCGGTACTATCGGTAGTAACTAGTAACCTTGTCACTGTAAGCGCAGAATTAAGATCATTTAATAAATATTATTCATTCAGGGTTTTAGAAAATAACCAAGAGAAAAATGTGTTCATTTTAATTAAGTAAAGTAAATACTTCTTTGCGTGTAATTTTATAAGCTGTATATACTAAAACAAAATATTTTAAGAATTACATGGAATATCATACATTTACATCAAAACTTAAATATGTTAAGTCGTGAGGTATTGCCATATAGGTATTATATACAAAGAGTAAGCGTACCAAAAGTCGTCTCGTCCATAGAGCGGAAGAGAATGAGTTTGAGGCTAGTTTCTTTCAGTGAATTAATGTATCCACTAGCAACTTCATACGTTACATGCGTGCGCAAGTTTCATGCACATTTTTTATTTCTATTAAGGCCACTTTTTTACTTGCATACGTGCTTGTAGCTCGCATATTCTATCTGTATATTATTGCTATGGTTATTTATGGTATAGCTGGTAACATTTGACATTGACATTGACAACTGACAGCAACTTGACAAATGAAATAAAATCTGGGAACTCTCCATAACGTTTCTCAGATTCCAAAGAAGAGCCTAGAAAGTGTTGTTTTAGCTGTAATAAATGTTGTGACGTCAATCTGGATCTCAAATATAATTAGTTAGAATAATGATTACGCTTAATAGGAAAATAAGAAAGGAACAAACGGAGACCAATAACGGTGTTGCTGTAGAAACTGTGAAAAGGATTTCAGTGAGAGACAAGTTGTTAGTGAAAGAAGTTCAGGAGTTGAATGAGAATCTTCCGACAACGTGTACAGTGCGCTTCGACGATCCGAACGTTCTTAGCGAGTTCACGTTAATTGTGAAGCCCGACGAAGGATACTGGCAGGGAGGTAAATTCAAATTTAGTATCGTCGTGACCGAAGACTATAACATGGCTGTGAGTATGACTGATTATAAATTTTAAATTCTTAAAAGTCACCATAACAATGAATAAATGTAGTTCATCTTGTCTGTAAGGATTAAGATATTTAGCATTCAGTGTTCCTACCTTCCTCGTGAGGGATCTGGTGTTATGACCATGGTAAATAGACAGTACAATAAAATGCAAATCTCTTTTCCTAAACATGTTCATGTGTAAATAATTACTTACAAGTTTACTGGCTCTTCAAATGTATACATTCCCTTGCTTTGGTGAGACACTACAGGGGTATGGGGTGACAGTTCCCTTGTAGAACTCAGAATCAATATGAAGTATGTGAATATGAAGTTTTTGAGATTGTTATGAGAATATAGGTGCCATAATTTTAAAGTAAAATTGATACATGTGTAAAATGAATAACTAACTTACATCCTTATGTTATTTTTACCCCAACTCATATAAGGGATATACCTACTATATTTAAAATTTACTGTGGGTCTTCCTTCAGGCTTATTAATGGGTATAATTCTTCTTATAAGAATATGTTCCATGGTATAGATTTGGTTCTGGTGGTGGATCCTTTAGTGCTCAGAAGATCTTTAGCCAATAATATGATGTAATTTCATCTACTGGGTAAAAGCTATTAAATAATACTCTATGTATGTAGTGGTAGAAAATAATAATTATGTAATAATAAATTTATATTATACATAATATACACTTGAATAAATATGTATGTAGTAGAATTATAATGTTAATTTAATATGAATATATGAATAAGTATTTGAACATTTATATCTTGTATTTGTCATATATTGTTTAATGGTAATTACTTGAATAATTGACTTAGGAAACAAAATGCCCAGTAATACAGATAACTAACTCAGCATGAAAGCACTTTGCCACAAGTTAGTAACATGTACCTTTATCATATAAAAACATCTTTGATTTTTTTTGTACCGTAATCTAGTTGTATGATGTTCAATTAGTGGCTTTTAACACTTGTACGGAAATATTCCTTGACTGTTTCATATTACATATTTCTTATAATATAAGGAACTTACATTCCCTATGCACATAACTGTAAATCCAATTATGGATTCTTAGAAGAGCCTCATTTATGTTATTGGTCTCTTTGGTTTGTCTTTCTACTTTAAATAATAAGATGTGTTGTCCACAAACAAACAAATATTACATAAATCTTGTATAGAGAAATGTAGTATGTCTGTATATATTAAAAACAAAAATAGACCTAGAATAGTGCCTTGACTAACACCTACTTTCACACAGGAGCCTGACAATTCGAAATCTTTTTACATGTATGTGTTGTAATCTATTTTCTAAATAAATCTAATATTTTCTAAATAAATCTAATATTCATATTATTGGAGAGAACTATGCACCTATGACATGCTCTGTCCATCACCCAGGGTTGACTGGAAGAGAATCTCATTAGACATTACACCCTTGTGTCTCTCCGCTTAAGGTGCTGCAAAAGTACATACATACATACATATCTTCACGCCCTTGTGGGGTAGGCATAGAGCACAGAGTGCCAAATATCTTTATTCTTACACACCTGTCGTTCTTCGTCGTCCTTCGTGCTGCAAAAGTATAGATAAATAAATTAAAATAAAATAAATGAACTTAAATTATATACACCATGTTAATGTGATTTTTTCAGCCTCCAAAAGTAAAGTGCCTAACGAGGTTATGGCATCCAAACATAAACTTAGATGGAGAAATCTGCTTGTCTTTGCTCAGACAAACTTCCATAGATGAGCATGGCTGGGCGCCCACTCGGAAATTAAAGGATGTGGTGTGGGGTTTGAATTCATTATTTACTGTAAGTTGCTATACTTATATGAGTTATTTGTTTTATTTTGAAAACGTAGCGTAACATTTATTTTGTATTAATTTTATCTTGCATTTTCTATAAAAATATAAGAAATCCATAATTATTTAAAGTATCACAATGTTACACATGTGCCTGGTTTATGGCAATAGGCTCACCACCTATTCCATAGAGGGGTGTAAACATAACTGGTGAAATGTGGGAGTGTTCTACATTCCTCTGCCTACCTCTTCGGGGATGACGGCGTGATGTTACATTTACGAAAATGTCCCTAGTTTAATATTAAACCAACTATAGTTTGATGTTAAATAGAGTATCAAAATTTTAATTCTGTGCTGTCCAATACCTGGTACAATAAAAGATTTTAATTGAATTGTTATCCAGGATTAATTAAATAGTGGATAAGTTTTTCATTGTTTAATTCATTTGAAAACCTCAACTATAATAATATAGAGTGTAGTAATATTTTTCAGTGTAATATGTAACTTCCAGTATCTATTTTCAGGACCTGCTCAACTTTGATGATCCACTGAATATTGAAGCGGCGGAAATGTACAACCAGAACAAAACTGAATTTCAAGCTAGAGTTCAAGAATACATCGCTATGGCCAAGGGAAAAAGATGAGATTGGCCTCTACCACTGTACCTTAAGTCACTCACATTTGAAAAATCTTGTAAACCAAGCATCTATGAATATTGGACTAGGTGAATGTTTAAATACTCTTGCATAGTGATATACTAAAGCATTATGATGTTATTGTGTTCCGACATGTTCTAATTGAATGGATTTTTTTTCTAAATTTCACTTTAGCTGGTAATGGTTGTGCAGTAAGTTCATCTGTTGTACCGAATGTTAATTTTCGCGTTGCGTTCTGTTTTAAGTATAGTCATAATTGAAATAGCACTATTTTTATATATTGTCAACACGTTCACACCCTAACGAGAGTACAAAGATAATTGTATGTTCATGTTGTAATTTTGAACATGTTCTGTGGAGAGAGCTGTAGCTATAGAAATAGATCTCACTGTCCATTATATTACTAGAACAATATCAAAATATAGTACAGGACAAAAAGAAGATAAATTGAATATCTGTTAGATCACTTTAAATTTGTTGTATTGTCTGTATAGAATGTGAATTTGATGAAATCTTTGTTGCATTTCAGTTGATGATTATGCACATGTGTTAATAATTCAAATTTTAGTAACATAGCAGAGATTACGGATAACTCTGGCACACTTAACACTGAAATATCATGGGGGAGTAAATTTTTGCGCAAATCTCTACGGTGTAAAATTAAATTCGCGTAAAGTGAACGGAAAAAAGTTGTTTTTCAGCCTACCACATACTCACAATTTGTTTTATTAATGAGCTAATATTATTTATAGCAAAGAGTCTTCTGCCGCGAAAATTCGAAACTTGTTCACTTCTGTCACTATATATGTACGAAATTCCCCGTACCGAAATTTTACTTTACATAATATACAAATGCCTGCCTCGGTGGTCAACTTGGTTGCAAGTGCGACTGCCGAGCGGGAGGTTCTGGGTTCGATTCCCGAGTCGGGCACTACTAAAATTTCTAATTTAGATTTTTTAATAGTGGCTTGGAGTCTGGATACGTGCCCGGTATATGGTAATAGGCCTATCACCTAT